>OZ005740.1:101925116-102053116 GCA_963930735.1 Dioctria linearis
TTACGATTTATTCGTGTGGTACTTTCAACATACATACCTATGTATACACAGAGATCAAATTAATTCCAAACAATAAAGTTGAATATCATCAGACATCACTATACCGACTAATGTTAATATGAATTGCAAGGTCTTTTCATAACATTCAATTACGTTCTTTCCTTTAACTGGAAAACCAGTTTTTGTAAATGATTTCCTCTCTAAATTTAGAGATCCTTTTCAACTATGTAAATAACGATAACAATTTGGTTGTGCATCTAACATTTCATACATATCCATACATACTTACATAAATGTACTTGTGGTAGATGACGAGTGAAATTCATTTTGCCGAAACGACACATTTGGGGAATTTACATTAGCTTAAACCAAGTTGACTCTTTGCACAAACCTTACTATTGGGAATATCAAGTGGAGCTAGAAGCTTTCAGCAAGATATCTGTACACAGTAAGGTTACGCATATAAAGGCATCCCAATAGATATGCATGTATGTACGTATATATGTATATACTCCAATAAGTAAACACATTCGTCCTATAAAAGGAAAATCCACTGCATTCGGCAGGAGCTCAAGACTTAGCACGCGCTACCTTGATATAAGCCTTCTGGGTGTGATATCCTTCTCCTACCGGCTTCAATTCACGAGCTCAATTGATTTTGTAATATATATGCGAAGCAGTTTGGTGATAAAATTCAAACAGATTTTACCAGAAAGAATGTTCCGGAGGATACGCAGGTGAAAACAGTATTACTTCTCAGAGGGATACGGATAACTTTTTACAAAAGTTGTCACCAGCTCTTTAGCTCTCGTCGAAAATTTTATTAAAACTCTCTGGAAAAGTTAAATTGAACTGGTGTCGTACAGATTCAAATCGTATTCCCCTCCCTTCAAACAACGAAAGAGGAAGTCTTATTTGCAATTATTAAAGCTTATTATTGCTTTTAAATTATTTTTAAATACAATTAAAAGACAGTTATTATTGTTAGGCAGCTAAGATGCTGATAATAATACTCATACTCATATACTAATAATCAGTGCTGCTCTATTCTTTCAAGATGTAGAAGGTTATCCGGATTACAACGGCTCGTACATTTACAATGTTTTGCACGTTGTATGTATTTGCGTCGTATTATATGAATAAGGTGGTATGAAGAGTCTCCACAATCAATGAACTGCTAGATCCTCAGAGTTGTTAGTTAGTTTAAAGTTAGAATCCTAAAAGAAACTACCTGCTTGGTGACTGAATTCTAAGTAAGTCTTTATACAATTTTGCTCTATGTTTATATAAATTTTACCTTAAAGATAACTTATGGGAACCAAGGTTATCTATCCAGAAATTCAACGTTTTCACATGAAATTTAAGTGTACACAACTTTTGTGGGAATGAACGTTATCACGTGAAATTAATTTTTTTTTCACGGACGATGCAAGTATGCACTTTATTTTGTGTGAACATTGAATTTGCGGGTACGGAATTTGATAAGAAAAAAAATTATTTTTAGAAATAATTCTTTGGATGATCGTGTTGATCAGAGTGGGTAGTTCCGTTGGTTGATGATATCAAAAGACTTCGGTCAGAATGCGGGAACAGATATCCTCTATTCTTTCTACGTCGATCCCAAAAACTGGAAATTGAGAATAAAAATATTCTGTCGCACCCTTTTGATCATTTAAAGGGAATCATGTGTCTGTAAGGGGATATTCTAGAATATGGAAAGCAAAACTAACACCATCGGTCTGGGACCTAGAGGAAGAGTTTCCGCTGCTTCCTGTATCAAACAATCTTAAATACGGTCACCTGCTATCTCCTAATATACCAGAGCCCAAATAAAATAAAGGCGGAGTTAAAGTTTCTGGATCACACGTAGATATTCTTGGAATGCGTAACCGGATTCCCGAACACAACCTTATATTTCACAATTATTCGTCCTTTTCTCTAGTTAAATTAAAGGGTAAATGCCGAACCCATTTCCCGCTACTAACTTTTTTTTTCTGTTGTTGTAGTTTCAATCTTATCCTAAGTAACTAAATAAACAAGATTTAAGACTATGTACTTTTTAGATGGAGCAAAAATAAAAGTTTAGGAACCACCTTAATTCTTAAGTTAATTTTATTTTTATTATTTGCTGTTATAGCGGCAATAGAAATACACAATCTGTCAAAATATCATTTACATAATTTGTGGTTTTGGAAGAGATTTTGTGGTATGCACTAATTTTTAAAAACAATTATTAATTATACAATATAGAACTCATATGATCTCAGTAATAAAATTAAAGATATCGAATTATCCAGTAATTACAAACGTGTTTCGTTTGATGTAAAAAGTTTATTTACAAACATACCGGTATATGAATGTTTCTCTATAGTCTGTGATATTATTGATAAGACAGATATGACCACAATAATTATTTTAAATTTAATGGAGAATTTTATAAACAGCACGCAGGTTTGGCAATGGGAAATCCACTCTACATTGCTGGCTGACATATTTATGAAGTTTATAGAAACAAAAATTTTAAAATATGACTCCAGTTTGGTAAAAACTGTAGGTTTTTGGTACAGATATGTAGATGATGTGCTGTGTCTTTGGAAAGGCACAATACGTCAGCTAGAGAAATTTGTCACACTCATAAACAAGATACACCATAAGATACAGTTTACATATGAACTTGAAACCGACAATGCTATCAATTACTTAGATTTAACAATAAAAAACAAAAACAATAAACACGAATTTTCTGTGTATAGAAAGGAAACTTACACAGATACCATCCCTAAAACATCATTAACTTTTAATGGACATAAATACGCGGCTTTCAATAGTATGATATGCTTCAGATACCGATGAATGACACGGATAAAAAAGACGAAATAGATATAATTCTCAAATACCAATTAGTAACGGTTATCTTGAAAAAGAAATTCACAAACACAAACTATTAAAGAAACATGAAACAAAAAATACAATATGAAACGCAACCGGTTTGATACCGGATACTAAAGATACCCAAGCCAGATTGGTATCTTTAACATACACTGGAAAACTGTCAGAGAAAATCGCGAGAGAATTGGGAAAACATAATATTAAGGTAGGCTTCAAAAATCCAGTAAGTTTAGGAAATAAAATAATTAAACTAAAGGACTTAACTGGGCTTCTAGAGAAGAATGGTGTTTATAAATTAAAATGTACGACATGTGATGGTGTTTATATAGGTCAAACAGGCCGTGCGTAAGTTTAAGGAAAGAATTAAGGAATATTGTAATATGAATAACCAGCCATCTAATTTTACAATACATTTAAGAGAACACAAACATCGTTCAAATGAAGAGGTCGAAATTTTACACATAGAAAAGAAGGGGAAGTTCTTAAATTGCTTAGAAAACCTAGAGAAAGAGAGAGCTAAATTAAATTATAGACAAACACTTCACATAACTGCCCATTGCTGTTACCATTAATAGGTTAGTCTGTAAAAATTACATTACATTACATTACAGCCGAAACTGCGGTATAGATATAAGTAAAGTATTTTTGTATTTTTATTTGTAGAAGACAGCATCAAATAAGAAGAGAACATAAAAAAATAGCAGTTGTGTACCTGTTACGGTTCATGAGATACAGTCCGCTGACAGAATGACGGACGGGCAGCAGAGGCTTAGTAATAGGGTCCCGTTGACACCTCTTGGGTACGGAACTAAAAGAGATGAAAGATTTATTCGACTTTGCCAATGGATCTCTACTGTATGAGTAAAGATGCTTCCAGCGCAGTCAGACTAAAAGCAGGGTTGGTGAAAGGAGAAGGAGTGGGATAAAATTAATGCGAATGTAGCAACAGACTCCCAAGCTCCTGCCCTAACCTTTAGTGGAATATTCAATATATTGATACCCACTCACTAGCACTGATTGGCGGTTGGAGGGGGCAATGAAGGATTTGTAACAGCAGACATAGGTACACAGGTAAAGAAGTGGGAGCATATTTATACTGACAGCCAAACTACCATAGAGGCCTTGCATGCTGCTGTGGCGATTAAACCAAAGCTATGCAATGACAGCTTAGAAGAGATCAAATTAAAGAATGAAAGAACAGGAATTTTTTCTCTCAAATTTTTTATTTTTACGTTCTGTAACTACCGACTGAGGGTGAGGTGATGATTTGAAATTCGTTGGAGAGTTTAGACCGTTTACGATCATCTGAGCTGAGAATAACCTTCATAGATTGTATAAAAAGGAATTTAGAGGGTGTTAGGGGGAACAAATTTCAAAATTACCAAATTCCACCTACCCTCCCACCCTGCACTTCCCGCCCCTACTAGCATTCAATTACTTCCCCCATCCATAAATATATAGAACAATTCGTATTGTTCTGCAAGTTTTTGTGACATGCCACCACACTTAATAATATGTCCGTCATACTTTTTCTTCCACCGGCAAACTGCTTTCTACACTTCTCTTTTCCTCCGGTCAAATCATTGTATAGATTGTACCCACCGTAACTAGCGTACGCAGATATGGGAAAATGCCTGACAGTGAGCATTCAAAATTTCCAACTTACTCCAAAGCTCATCGTTGTACACCACTAAAATAAAGAAAACACCCTACACCCCTTAGGGTTACCCCATGCCAACCAATCCTGTAGTGTGATTTTCATAATTTCAGCGAGATTTCACCTACTTCCCGCTTGCTGGCAGCTTCGAACAATTAGGCATATGTCTGGTTATTATCCATAAACTCACAAAAATTTTAGACCCTTCTAGCGACCGCTTTTAATTCTGTATATCAGATTTTTATGATCGTCTTTTCTTTAAGGTATTCTGGACAAAACGACGTTAAGTTAATTTGTCGGAAGCTTTTGGCCAATACGTAGAAGTCCTCTTTGCAACAAAGTTTGGAAATATGTACCCCTTTCACCTATCACTGGGCATAACTAATGTCCATAGATATTACAGGCCCAGGTGAGATAAATACTTTTTCTTCTTCTACAGTCCGTGGAAATAATACAAAGATCCTGGGGGAACAATACAATCTTTTCTTCTCTTCTTCATTTCAGCTTATGTTGAGCTGAGAAAATGCAGCCGAGCTTTTTGATATATTCGCTTAAAATATTGTTTTGTTTTTTAGTGAAAACCACTTTAATGCTTTATAATTCTTCACACAGTCCATACTACAAACTAGATTTGCATTACGACAGAATTTTGAGCTATTTGCCTGCCGGAATACCTGTCATATTTTAGAGGTAATATTTTGCTAATTGCTTTTCTTTGAAAACTGCATTTTCTTTCCCATTCTTAAATACTTTATTTCACATTTTATAAAAAAAATAAATTGATTGGCACAAACTGTTAGACAGTCCATTTGCTTCACCTAAAATTGTATGCAACTTCAAAGAACTCAATCATGGCGGCTCTATAGTTGAGTTTCAGGCCCAAAATACATTCGCGACCACAAGCCACTTGAGGCTTGTTGCCAACTGCTGAAGTCTACATTCACGGCCGCTAGCCACTAGCCACAAGAACTGTCACAGAATTGTCATTTGTGATTACAAGCAGAAGGCGAAAAATTTTGTTCAAAATTTAATATTTTTAAAGTAATTAATTGTTATGTGAAGTGTATGATTTTACGGAATTAATGGTACTGTTGTGCTGTGCAATTGTAAGCTACATAGCCCTCAAAGACTTCGTTTTAAAAAATAAGAGGCTGTGGACCAAGGAAATCTATGACCCTAAGGAACGGGAAATACGAGGATTTAAAAAAAAAAAAATTTAAATTGTGCAAGAGAAAGACGAGCAGGAATTCCGTAAAATAACGAGAATGGGAGTGAATCAATTTCAACTCCTGCTTTCACTTTTAAAAGAGAAATTAGAGAAGATTTCATATAGAAGACCAATAAGCCCTGAATGTCGGTTGGCTTTAACATTATTGTAATTTTATATTTGTATATTGTAAGAATATTTGATATAATGACAAATATTCCAGATACTTGGCGCATGGAACATCCAGACAAGTACTTTCGTGGACTTTTAGGATGGGCGCTTCAACAGTCCGTAATATCGTCCTTGAAACCTGTGAGGTTATATGGGAGGAATTGAGCGGTATTTATTTAGCAATGCCTAATGAAGCAGAATGGAGAACTATTCCTGACAAGTTTCTAAAGTTGAGTGGAATGCCAAACTGTGTGGTAGCAATTGATGGTAAGCACATCAATATTACTTGTCCTCCTAATGCCGGCTCCGAATGTTTCAATTATAAAGGATCACACAGTATTGTGTTGTTAGCAGCTTGTGATGCTAATTACTGCTACACAATTGTTGACATTGGAGCTTTTGGTAGCCAGAGCGATGGGGGCATCTTCGTGCATAGTACATTTGGCAGAAAAGTTTTTAATAGCACATTCCCGCTGCTAACTGAAAGTGCTTTACCAACGTCAAATCAAATGTTCCCGCATTACTTCGTATCTGACGCAGCATTTCCGTTAAGGAAAAATTTAATGCGTCCATATCCTGGAAGAAACTTGCTAAGAGATAAGGAAGTATTCAATTACAAACTATCTTCAGCTAGAAGAATGATAGAAAATACTTTCGGAATTATGTGTATGCGTTGGAGGATATAATTGAATAAAATTCATTCAAAACCAAAAAATATAGACACAATTGTTAAGGCTGTTGTTGTCTTACACAATTTTTTTAAGCTTAATGACGAAGGATATTGTCCAGAGAACTATGTGGATCATTATGACGGAAATGAGTTTGTTGTAGGTCTTTGGAGGAGAGAGAGCAGTTCACTGCCGTGTTTTCGGATGTCAACTGGCTTCAATACAAAACGTGAAGTATTCCGGCTTCGAGATATTTTAAAAGATTTTTTACTGAATATAAATAACTAATGTCTTTAATAAACAATTTTGATTTTTGTTTTTATTAAAATTATCCACTTCTTTGTGATGTCATCAGATACCTAAGCAAACAGACTTTTCTTTCAATTACAGACGGGCGCCAGTTAATTTCTGAAAAAATATTGTCCTTTTCTGACATATCGTTGTGTAAGCGAAAATTCAAACTGGCGGCATCGGAAGATGAATGAAAAAAAGGTTTTTGGTGCGTACATAAATAAATAATACTAATTTCTTCTTAAATATTATTTTCGTTCGTGTGACTTAATCCTCTCCTTAACAAGATTTAAAATATACTGCTGAAGATCGAGGACTTCTGCGAAGGGAAGTTCAGCCTCCTCGACAAGCATTGCCACGCTTTGAAAAAAAGTTTCAAATTGCGATTTTTGGCACTTTGCTCTGGACAACCTCGACTATGTCACTTAATTGGTCTTGAGCTGCTCTTACGATGCTTTCCTTGTCAAGACATTGCTTCTTTCTTGAAGTTTTTCATTGTTACCAATAATGCTCACCGACGATATGAGGTCTAATTAATTTCTCCCCTCGGCTGTTACATTTATTCTTTCTATAAAAGTTACGTTATTAGCCTCTGTATACGTCATATCCACTGTTACGCAGTATCTTGGTTCCTGGATGGAACCACCAAAAATGTTTGTACAAGGTAGCTTGGTTCCTGTAGGATCACCAAATATGTTAATGCGCAGAAAATCGTTCACAATGTAAGGAAAGGTTACACAATATGCTTGTAAAGGGTTTTCCAATAAGAGGTGTTATTTTGATATTCAAAGAAAAATGCCATTTTTTGAAATAAATGATCGGATCTTTATTTCATTATAAAGAGGAAGGTACGCCGTTAATATTGGAAAATAACATCAGCCAAATGACCACCACGACCACGCCTACAGGACCATATCCTTTTCATGAAATTTTCCATAACCAAATCGCAAAGTGGCTTGCCTATGTCCTCGACAGCCTCACGAATTCCATCTTTGAGGTCTTGAATCGACGCTCCGCTGTTGGCGTAGACCTTCTCTTTCATGTGGCCCCAAAGGAAGAAGTCGCAAGGTGTTAAGTCACAAGATCTCGGTGGCCAATTGTGATCACCTCTTCGAGAGATAATACGGTGCGGAAACTTTTCCCGTAAAAGATCAATGGTTTCGTTGCTTGTATGGCACGTAGCGCCGTCTTGTTGAAAGTAAACGTTGTCCAGATCAATACCATCCAATTCCGGCCATAAAATATCATTAATCATCTGTCGATAGCGCAATCCATTCACCGTAACTGTTGCTCCAGCCTCATTTTCGAAAAAGTAAGCTCCAATGACCCCGCGGGACCATAAACCGCACCAAACAGTCACACGTTGAGGATAGAGAGGCTTTTGAGCAATAACTCTTGGGTTTTCCGAGCCCCAGATGCGACAATTTTGCTTGTTGATGAAGCCATCGAGGTGGAAATGGGCCTCATCACTCAAGATGAGCTTTCAATGGAATTCCGGATCATTTTCATGCATTTCAAGGACCCAATCAGCAAAGACTCGACGTTGTTGATGATCGGCCGGCTTGAGTTCTCGTGTTAACTGAACTTTATAAGCCTTAAGACCCAAATATTTATGCAAAATACGGTGTAATGACGTTTGTGGAATGCCTAATTCCAAAGAACGACGAGGAATGGACAAACCTGGGTTTTCTTCAACACTTTCGGCTACAGCAGCAATATTCTCGGCTGTTCTTTAGCGACGTGCACGGGTTTTATTCTTCACATCACTAACTTGTCCGGACAGCTCGAATTTTTCTACCAATTTCTGTATTGCGGTCCGACAAGGTGCTTCACGACGACCCAAAAATGTTCGAGTTTTACGAACCGTCTCTGCCACATTTCACCATTTTTATAGTGAATTTTAATAATTCCAATGCGTTGTTGAATCGTGTATCGTTCCATTTTTATTAATGGCGTAGTTTCTATGACAGCTCCAAAAGTGACATCTACAGAAAGAGCGGGCTAATTAAAATAACACCTCTTATTGGAAAACACTTTATAATAAGCTGATGTAAAATCCCCTTGTTATTTAACAATTCTGTACTTTCAGCACGGAACAGTTGCTGTAGAACCGTTCAAAAGCCACATGTGATGTTAATATCTTTGATGGATTATGTTAATGTAGCGGTATGTTAAAATCAGAACGATCATAAATAGAGTTACATTTCGGTTTAATAAAAAAATCATGTGAAGGTTAACTTAAGCACTCTAATTCACAGCTAAGCACTTATCTACAGTAAATCTAGAAAAAACTTCAAATTTATGATATCAGCGTACCATTTAAATTACAAAATTTAAGCAAGCAAAGGATAATTCGCTAACCTGATTTGGGAAGTATGGGAATAACTGTCTTGGATGGCCCTTTAATTTACAATTAAACTATATAAAAAAAAATTATTAATTGCGAAAATGAATGTAGTCACTCTATTAACAAAAAACAGAAATAAAATTTAACCAATTGACCACAATCATGTCACTACCGTAGGCAGATTGTAAGCCGATTTTCACAAGTATCAAAATTAAAAGATAACTTGAAAAAAGGGAAAAATTAAAAACTTGTAAACTTGCTGAACTAGAAAAAATTAAGAGAGCGATCTTTCCAAATGCTTTACCTTATATTGAGTCTGAATCGCCTTTTTTTGTGCGGAACCCGCAACCATAATGCAAATTACTCAGAATGTGCTATTTTTCATCAGGTGTAATTTATTTCATTCGATGAGGAATATTAATATCTATCTTTTTTCATCAAAAAACTTCCAACATATGTAAATTAATTTCATCGAATAAAAATGAAAATTCTAAATTGTGCTATAACATGGCGCAATTAAATTCTTGTCGTCCATGTTGAGAGAAAACGATGTGGAATGTAATTTTTAACTATCTCGCTTCCACTCGCTATCTCTTTTCTTCTCATTAGTTATATGTGAAATCAAAAATTATTACATATCTTTTCGTGTGTTTTTTAGTGAAAAGCGCGCTGATTAGTGTTTGTTTGTGTTTATTTTATAAGAAAATTCATTTGTTTACCAAATTTTTAATCTTAACCTGTCTTCAGGTGAGATTTTCTTTTGTTGTTTCGCGGAAAATCTTTACGGGGGGTTGAACTTATGTAAAAAATCCATATCATAACTCATGAACATCGATTTTATTGTGTTATTACGCTTTAAAATCCTTTAAAAACTCGATTTTTGAGTAAATTGTTTTCCCTTATGACAACTGTCAAAACGGTGAAAAATTATGTGTAATTTTCCTTTAAATTGTCCGCGGGAAAGTGTCTTTTCATGATTAGTGTATTCCATGATCATATTTCAATAGTTACTTAAAATTTCAATTGATGGAAATTGAAATTAAGCTAATTATTACATATTCTCCAATTCCCGTTTCCCATAGTGTTGTTCTTGTATTTGCATGTATTTGTTTATGTTTAGCTTTTGCATGGGAAAAATTGGAAAACTTGTAGTTTTCATACAAATTTTTTAACGTTTCTTATCTGTTAGTAATTCATTCTTTAATTTAATTGTTTAATTCTAAATTTCTTTTCACTTTAGCTGTTTTTTATATGCATGTACATAGGTACGTGGATACCTTTTCTTTGTGGGAGGAATATATGCCAGTTGACTTCCCTGGCTTTGTCTTTAAGTCAAGTACTTCAAATTTGTTCCAACTTTTTTAATTCTTTCTTCTTTCTTTTTGGCTTCATCATCGCTGAACAGCCACCATTATCCATTCTTAGGCGTGTGGTATGAGAAAGATTTATAAAATGCGTAAACTGAGAGAACTATGGTGTTACATATATTATTCGCTAGAATGTAAGTTACCTTGACCCAGAAATTAATTTGCTGCATACTTGCATCGTGAAGGCAATCTACAAATTTGCGATCCACTAAGTTGTTGAAAATGAAGAAGCCGCTATCAAGTACCAACACCCACATCGCATATCCGCTTCCTATGATCGACCCATCGTTCTAGGATTAAAGTTATTAGGGCAGTATGTACATTAATCGATATTTTAGAACTGCTGCTCTAGTTAGAGAGAGTTATGTTCATTTATGAGAAAAAAATTATCCTCATGCCGTCCATTTAGGCAAAGAGAATTTTAAAAAAATATATTTTTTTTTTGTATGAATGTCCGGCATTACATTAAGTTACTTGCATCATTACAATTACAGCAATTATTTTACATATAGAATTACTGAAGGCACGATACCAAAAGAGACTTCACTCCTTCGTAATTGATGAACGGAATAATTAGTGTAATTAAAAATACTATTTTTGCTCGTTATTATCTATGTATGTTTATTATGTACTGCATACATATATCGCACGAGCATATTTGTAAGCAGTAAAAAGAATTTAATTCGTCTTATTATAAAGCAAAAGTTTTTAGTGTCAACATTTTCAGTACCTAATTTTGCTCGATATCCTTCAACGTATAGAAAATTATACGAGCAAGCCAAGATGGATAGCAGTAAATGCAACTGGCCGTGGTCAGTTTCTAATAAAGGAAATTCCTGCGGTACTGCAACTATGGGAGGAACGTTATGCTTTGGAGTCTGATTTGCAGAGACTTTTCAATGAAATTATCTTAGATGACCAGAGATTCTTTGAAATTAAACTAACTTCTACCACATAGTTCCCCCAAGATTCTATCCATGAGCTGTTAGAAATTGTTTGCTGACTTTTCGTTTTCCTCTCACTTCACTGGTTGTTGTATGCTGTAAGTTGTTGAATGTTTTCATATTATTTCTCCTCTTATTTTATTGGACTAGAAACAAGAAATTGCGCGTTACTTAAAACTTTCGGAAACAATAAGATTTTTTAGGGATATTGTTTCTCAGGTAAATGGTCTACAATTTATTTATCTATGGACTCAATTTTTGAACTCGAACCTGCAAGATCAGGTATTTAATTATGTATAGGGTGTCTAAGAACTGCAAGTAATTAAATTTAATAATTATTAAATGTTACATTATTGTTGCAAAATTTTTAAGCGGGGTAATCCGATATGATACTAGATAAATACATCGCCACTATACTGGCGCAATCCTCATCAATACCCACCATCGAGACCACTGGCACGCCGTCGACGATTGTGCATTTGTGCATGCTCCAACTCATCCTGTCGCTGCGTTTGTTATCAGTTTTCATTGTTCGAAATAAAAAGGGAACAATCCTACTACAAGATATTCAAATTTTATATATGAGATCAAAAGCGATATACATTTCGCGGCTCGCGAATCTGGTGATGACGTCACGGTACACAACACGCACGATGCCAGTCTGGACAATATAATATTTATAAGATGACATTTTATGAAATAAATCCAAAAGAAATCCAATCCCGAGCGCCTTCTATCACGGCGGCGCAGCGGCTACACTGGCGCTGCGCTATACCGCGAATTGTCTTGTGTATCGTGACGTCATCAGGGGATCGTTCGTGTTAGAGGTGGTTCTTGAGAATGCGGAACTAAAATCGCTATAACTTCGTCGTTTTTTATTCGATTTCAATAATTCTTTCACTGAATTAATTTTTTTTTAAATTTGATTCTGTATGATTAACTAAAATTCCTCAACGTTAGCATTCATCGTTGGAAATCATTCGCGCACATATGAGCACACGGATTGTGCGGAGTACCTGAGCCTGCTCTTTGAAGATATTGCAACATTATCAACTCTTAATTTCACTATAAAAAAAGTCTACATGCTGGTAAGATCAATACAATTATTTTTGAGAGTTTATATTTGCTATCAGTGAGTGCACTCTTAAATTCTGAAAGTTTTGGCTACATAATTACTGGATAAATCTACACGGTAGGAAGGAAATTTCCTCGACAGTCAAATTTTAAGGGAAATTCAGCAAAGAAAAAAAAAACTAAAAGAAGACGATTTGGAATCATCAATTGGAAATAAACCGGTTGACCTTCAACACCACGACAGGTCATACAAGGTGACTCGTGTGGTAAAGTTATAGATCATGCGGTAAGCAATTCTTTTGCAATTTATTTATTACAATCAATGAAATAAATTTTGAGGACGAAATTAAAAACTAGATAACAAGCTATTTCAAATTTTACTATATTGAACTTTAAAGTGAATAAAACTATATATGAATTTTAAAATTAAGCTAACCTTTCACTAATAATTTTATGCAAACCTAATTTAATACATTTCATCGTGGAGTGCAAGGCAAATGAACTATTTGCACGATACAAGCACATATAATTCGTTATCATCTCTCTAGTTGTTGAATAATCGAACTGTGAGGCAATAATCTACATTTCGCACAAGTTTGTTTCGAAATACATTCACGTTTAAATATACATATAATTATTTGTTGATTAATAACGCCAAACATGTCAATTGCTAATGTTGAAGAATGATGAAGACATAGGCTTGATGATTTAAAGGTACAACGAATACTTGGGGCCGCATTACACGTATTCTAACTTTAGTTAATAGCAAAGCAGACACCTTAACAGCCACAGAGTTAGACTGTCGATTGGGTATACTGGAATCATACTGGAAGGCTCTTCTTTCACATCAAACAGCCATTGAAAGGCTTTCTCCTATTGACATGAACAACAATGTTGTGCGCGGACAACTAGAGGATCTGTACTGTGAAGTCAAAGGCAAGATTTTGTTGTTGTTGCCCAGTAAAAGGGTCTAAGCTTTTCAGAAGGTAACACTTCTTTCGTTGCTCCTATCATCATATACCTAAATTGCCGCCATTGGAACAACCTCAGTTCTACGGAAAATATTCGGATTACCCAAACTTTATCGCTAGTTTAATAAACTAGTTCACGATGACCCCGACAAGTACATAACTGAAAAGGACAGTCATTTACTCAGTTGCTTGTCTGGTGCAGCACTTCCTTTAATAGAATCTTTGAGAAAGTCAGTCATAACTTATACACAAGAGCTAGACAAGCTCAAGGAGCGCTTTGATAATAAATGTCTCATATTTCAGGAGCACATATCAGAATTATTTGAGTTGCGCTATTTCGTTGATAAAACGAGTGCACATCTAAGTGCTTTACGTCCTCTCGGTACATATACGGATATTTTAAATTCAATCGTAATTCACCAGACAAATTCAAAATTACATTCTGATCGCAGGCGCGTTGGCAGGAATCTATCGATTACTCAAAATTCCCATCATGGCAAAGTTGCGAATAAGTCTTAAGTAGACGCTGTCAACTGTTTGAAGGCCGAGAGAAGAAACCCACCGAACATTCGTCTCATCAAAAGGTTAAGCCGATCAAGCAGCAATATAATAGAGCACCAATGGCTTTAAAGATTACATCCGTAAATAGCTTGTTGTGCTCAGAGCCAACCCATACAATCAGCAGTTGTTCAGTTGTTCGCCCAATTGTCTGTGCTTGAACTATTTGAAACAACTAAGAGACTATCACTCTGCATAAACTGTCTTTCAAAGGAGCACTCGTGGAGAGATTGTCTTTGCGGTAAATTCTACATCATATTCGTCCTCCGGGACCGCCTAGTAAGGGCGAGGCTCCTATAGCAAGTTCACCTAACCCACCTTCTAGGCTATGTTCAGGAATTCAGGACGTTAAGCCTGGTGAGACAACGGGAATGTTCTTCTAGCTACCGGTACAAAATGGTACAAATAAAGGACAAATTTGGTCATTAGCATCCAGCTCGTGCTTTGCTAGACTCAGCATGGCAGGTTAATTTTATAACCGCTGATTTAGCGCACAAACTTTCATTGAATGTGGTATAGGGGATGTCACTGCAAAAGTGCTTCACGCAGTGTTTTCAATTGTAAAGTCTCTAATAAACGAATTCCTGTCAGAACTAAATATGTACATTATACCGGCAATAACGGGACTCCACCCAGAGATGGAAATCGACGAGCACTTGCAGTCGTGGAACATACCTCGTAATCTTGACTTAGCTGATTCTAATTTTTATAAACCACATCGCATTGATATGCCCCTTGGAGCTGATAAATTCGTCCCGCTATTATCGATTGGTCAAATAAAGCTTGGTACAAACCTCCGTATCCTACAGAAGACTTTGTTTGGGTGGATTATATGTGGGACATAGAATACTCCTCCAGTTGTGGCACGAATTTGCAATATAATATCGAGCTCTAATACTGAATTTGTTGAAGATACATAAAATTCCATCGTTGAAGAGTTTTGGGAAATAGAATGCTTAGCGGCAAAGCGTATTATGCATACTGAAGACCAGCTTTTATGTCAGGAGGAAACAGTGCGTCGTGCAGATGATGGCCGTTTTGTTGTCAGGCTTCCGCTGAAATTACCCATATCAGCATTAGGGGAATGTTATTAAATTTCTAATCGACGATTTATGATGTTAGAATGGAGGTTACTCAAAAACCTAAAGGTGAAGCAAGAATATGCTGCGTTTCTGGAAGACTATTAAAACATGGATCATGTGGAATTGTTCCCGTTACGTCTCCATCATCTGGTCGCTATTATATGCCTCACAGCTGTGTACTTCGCTCAGAAAGTGCATTTAGAAAGCTAAGAGTAGTCTTTGATGCTTCCTGTCGCACATCATCACATACATAATTGAATGACATTCTCATGGTTGGCCCAATGGCGCAGAATGATTTATACTCAATCCTCTTCCGCTTTCGTTCTTGGAAATTCGCCCTTACTGCGGACGAGTCGGCAAATTTTAGTCCATCCTGAGGATAGAGAGCTGCAATGTATCCTATGGAGAGATCCTGGCGTTGGAAATTTTCGGACATTTCACCTAAAAACTGTCACTTATAGCACTGCATCAGCACCATATCTTGCTGCTCGTTGCTTGAACCTCTTACCTTATGGGAAATCTGAATCGTATCTATAAGGTAGCAATGTCATCAAACAGGACTTTTATGTGGATGATCTACTTACTGGAGCAGGCAGCGATGCTGAGATTATTCAGCTGCGTGATGACATTCAACATATTTGAGCATATGGGAACTTTGAGTTGAGGAAATGGTACTTAAATGTGCGCTCGTGTTTGATTGGAATACCTAAATCAGCCAGTATGTCCCCAGGCGCTTGTAGCTCGTAGCCGACAAGCTTTTGGATTGTAAACGCCAGGCACTGTGCAAGAAAGATTATCAGAGAATGCGTTCATAGCTTCAGAAATAAGCCGAAGCTTGTGACATACTTAATGGGAGATCTTCCTAAAAATCGATTAGTTTGTGTCGAAGCCTTCGAATATGTGAGTGTGGATATCTGCGGTCCCATCTGGACAACTTACGAGCTACGGGGGAAGAAGCCCTTACAAATAGTTCATTTGGAGGTAGTATCCAATTTATCTTCAGAAGCTTTCATGGCCGCAATTAAGCGGTTCGTTAGTCGACAGCGACTTTACACGCAACTTTATTGCGACAATGCAATGAATTTCGTTGGTGCTAAACGAATGCTGGACGAGCTAGATTTTAAACGAAAGGTACCAAACCAACATAGCACAGTGCTGCGCCGAAGTCGGAATCAACTTGCATCATATACCCCCGAGGTCAGCCCAATTTGGTGGGATTTGAGAAGCAGCTGTAAAATCCACTTAGGCACATCTATTTCGCACACTTCAAAATGACTTTCGAGGAGCTGTCTACAATCTGCTTCCAAATTGAAGCTGTGCTCAATTCCAGGCCAATATGCCAGTTGTCTCCCGATCCAAACGATGAGGAAGCCCTAACACCTGTACACTTCTGGGGCCAAGCTCCATTACATTGTATATTGGAACCAGATATATAGAATTCGAGCGTAACTTATATGCAAAGATGGCGGCGTACTTCAGTTGTGCAACAGCATTTCTGGAAACGCTGGTCAGATGAATATTTGTCTGTAGACGGAATGGCCGATACGTCAGATTTATGTTTAGTCGCGGCAAATTCTTCGGTTATCCACACGTTTGGTAGGAAAGTTCTCGCACTGGATTTAGGACTCCGTCGTGCCTTCCCGTGGCAATTCATTATCGCGAACATACCTAGACCTATCTTGGGCGCAGATTTTCTAGATCACTATGGATTATTGATCAACATCAAAGAAAAATCACTCGTTGTTACTTTGACCTCTCTGAAATCTTGTGGACAACGCGTAACATGTTAAAATTCAACACTTTCAGTTCTAATAAGCCCGAAAGTCGCGGCGAGATTCAGAATCTTTTACATCACGGTGGAAACGGGTTTCATCAAGTAAGTGACACATAAGGTAACACACCGTATAATTACTAATGGACCATCCATCGTGTTGAAGGAACGTCGCCTTCTGTTACTTTATGGAAACGAACAACGACAGTCATCAAGACCGGCAAAACTTAGACATCGGCGCAGCAGTAATACAATCACCAACAACCCTTGACGAGCTAGTTCAGCCAGTGCCTGAAAACTCAACCACTGACATAGACACCGATCACACA
Source organism: Dioctria linearis (assembly GCA_963930735.1). Taxonomy (NCBI): domain Eukaryota; kingdom Metazoa; phylum Arthropoda; class Insecta; order Diptera; family Asilidae; genus Dioctria; species Dioctria linearis. The sequence continues at coordinate 101,942,443 of OZ005740.1, forward strand.
GACGAAGTTGCAATTCCAGAAACGCAGGAGACACCTAAAACACACCACTTATTACCACATCAAACACTCGGACCTTTTACGATGTTAGATTTCTTCCCGACAGAAACTCGATATTTAGACAGCAAACTACCAGAATTGGACGAACCACACGACCTCCGCGTAACTGTAGAGATCACTTAACCAACGGTTTCGTTTGCGGGGAGTGTTATGGCGACTTGACCTCACAAACTGCGCTGCGGTAACGAGCTCGGGCATCCCACACGCAGTTATAAAGTTTTGCGCTAAGCTCAGCGAAAGCGATTTAGAAAAGGTGTAGTAAGTAGTCTGTGATTTTTGAAGAAAATAAATAAAAAATAAAGAAAGCTAGTGTGATGTCAGATTTTAACGGCGTATATTGTTCTAGAAAGAGAATTATATAATAACGTAAACATTTTAATTTTGCTTGAAGTTAAAAATAAATAGAAGTACAAAAATAAAATAACAAATAAACAAAAGGATTTCTTTATCCGTCGCAACATTTCGGAAGGCGTATGTTCATGCCCGCTCGTATAGCGGCCCTGTTATTTCCTTATTCTCTTTTCAGTTTTGCTACTATCACGAAAACAATAGCGTGTATCTAAAGAAGCGGACAACTCCTTACGTTAAGGCAACCTCAAGAAGTTCGGTGGTCAGTAGCTATCTGCCCGGATATCCTCTAACTGCCTGACTACAGAGGGAACCAGGGGGGGCAGTCATAACGAACAGAGCTATTCGAACACCTTGGCCAGTTCGACATGGGGTCGGCTGGTCCATCAGGCTCCTTAGAGGTGACTTCAAACCCATCGACATCTGCTGGTAGTACCCGGCCTAGTTAACTGAGATACCATTGCTTGAAACTGTAATGGTCTCCTCAAGAAGACATTTGTGTGCTGGAACACAACATATCATTTTCTTTTAGTTACAATTATAAATTTAAATTTACAGGCTTGTTGCGTGTACCCCGGGCAATAACAGTCCACCTGTTGGTAATTCAACAAGTTGACTGTCATATAGTGCAAGTCCTACTTATTCGACGACAGATTCTAGAACTAAGCTATGGACCTCCATTGTATGAAGGATCCTACACAAGCCTAAACCCAAGTGTACCTATATTACACAACATTCCAGCAGCTAACAGGAACTCCAACGGCAATCCAACGAGTAATACAGCGTCAAAACTTCAGCATAGAGTCCGTCCTCACAGTTGTACGACGACTTGTAACGCAAGACATCTCGTGGGCCCTCAAGTCACAGCCACTGAGATACCCACAAGTTCACTTGTTCTCATATTTGATGAAAATCTGAAGTCAACGCTATCCCAGGCAAGGATGGCAAGGTGCGAGTGGTTGATGTCAAAACAACAGCAGGAGTCCTTCATCGAACCATCCACAAGATTGCACCAATTCCAAATCCAACTGACAATTGAGAGCACTCTTCGTGCTCTCAAGGCGGGCGGCATGTTCAATCCAAATACTTAGATTATAATCATTAGATTCAAGTTTTACATTTTGTTTATTACTTTAGTATCGAATTTTCTATTGCACTTAAATGTATGCTTAAAGGTATGGCTTAACGTTCATTAGTTGTAATGCATACGTCTAAATTTGATTAATATAATTTTGCCTTTCAGTACTATGCATATGGTCTAATATTTTTGGTTTATATGTAATCTTGTACAATATTGTCCAGCAAGAACTGCTGTATGTAACCGCTGTATTTTCTAGAAGCAATGCAAGTAGAGGGCAAGCCTCACTTGCGCTTCGCATCTACTAGCATTCAGAGGTCGAGGTCAAAAAATAAAAAATTATATTTTTAAAAGTAGTGATTCTCTTGTAATTACCCAGACGCAAAAAACCTTGCATCTTTACACCGTATATGATGAAATCACAGGGTACCTAAAATAAGTTTGGCATTCCGAGTGTAACACATAAAAGTAATAATGGTAGAGCAAAATGGATGCATGAATAATATGAAGTTATTTTGAATTTTTGCGTGTCCGTCCGTCTGTGCGCACGATACATTGAGAACGCGTGTACTTAGAGCGTTAAAACTTTGTACATAGACTGCGAAAAAATGGATGGTGACCGTACACCACACTGTACTTTTGAAGATGCAGGGTGTTTTGTGAAAACATAGAATAATTTCTTAATCACGCTGTAACTCCAAAACGGTTGGTCCCGCTCTGTTATCAGCAGGGAGGAAACAACCCTGTATATTTGCACACTGCCTAAGAACGCCTCAACATAGAGACCTGGAATTTTGTACCCGGCGTTTTTATATAAATAGCAAACATAATTCACAAGCATGTTAAATCGGGCAACCCCTTCTTGGTGTTGGTTTTTAGGTATACTACGAAAATTATACTGAAAATTTCTTTTAAATATAAAATTCTTTGAATGTGGTTATAATCATTTTTACAATCCGACAAACCGTTCTAGAAATATATGCGAAAAACCTCTTCAAAAATCAAACTTGGGGGACCGACCATATGAAATTACATACGGGCATTCATCTACGGTACCATAAAAATTAATTTTACTAATTCTAGCTGTTTTATTTGTTTTATTTGTTTTATTATAGGCAGGGATAGAATTTCGTTACTTTGCGCTCGCCTGGAGAATCTGGATACCGAATTGTGAAGCTGGAAGTCTTTGATTTCAAGACGATTTGCAGTCTCTCCAAGGATCAGTGGTGGAAACAGGCCACATTCAGTACTGCATTGCGGACCCCAAGGAGCCGATGGTGTAACATCTTCTATGGCAGGCAGAATTGGATCTTAAGAAACTTCCAAAAGACAGAGAAAAAATTATAAGATAGTCAGTTGCCACTTTTACTCACAATCCCAACAACATAATCGCAAGCGATAGAATCGAGGAAAGCAGTGTGAATTAGCACTGACAGAAATTTAATCACGGAAAGTAGTTAAACTATCTTGCAAGGACCTGTTCTTATGTCATTTGGTTTTCATTGCACAATTATTACGAGCGGTTTAGCAAGTTCTCTAATTTTCACCAACGCGCACATGAGCCACATATCAACTTAATTAAATAAAACAAAATTGTTTGTTACTCACTATAATTATCAGGCTTAATTTTACATGAATTACTGGCTGATCGTGATCAGAATTATCCTAATCCTTAGGTGTATATTCCAGTAAGAGGTCATCAATTCGAGGCTCTCAAACATCGCACTTCACCAAGATGAGACAGGCGCATCAAGGCATTCTGAATCATTTTCTTGAATATCACATACTTATTCAAACAGAGCTTAATACATTTTTTTGTATATTGCGCGCACATAGCACACGGGATATAGGCACGGGACACTCACAAGGAAATTTAATTTCGTTTGTTTTGATAGGAAGTGTAATCACCTCCCACCATCGGCAACAAACAATCTTTAAAGGAAAATTGCCATTTACATTCCGCACAAAGCCAAATATTTGTGTGAAACTGAACAATAATCAAAGGCGTATACTTCTTAAAAACTTATTTATTTGAACACATTCAGTGATTTATTTCAATCAGGATAAGTTCTCATAAACAAGTACCGAAGTAAGTGCAGTAATCTTCTCTTGTCAAAATATCGTGAAGTAAAAATTTATTGACTAACAAAACCAGTTTAAAACAATGTCGTTGTGGTGACATGTTTAATAAAACACATGCTTTGCATGACTTGGACAGTCTTAGCATTAGTATGTTATACTAAACATTAACCAAAGACAGGATAAAATGACATGCAACGCAACACAGAATATAAACAATTTAACACTTATGTGACCATGCAAATTTTAACCTTCTATCATCCGAGTAATGTACCCGGTATCTTCACATAATTTGCACGGCAAGGAAATGTGATGTTCAAACTCATCACTTATGACCACTACTACACCAAATGTAATATCCATAAACCCTTCGAGAAAGATTATTTCTCAGTTATTGCCTGCGACGAAAGGGATCCGTCCAAAATTTTTACACCGACGCACAGTGGTCCATCCCATACGACAAAAATAAAAAGAGGTACATCGAAATTTCTGCCAATTACCGACTAGTTATATTAGACCGATATCCGTCCCATACACAGGTATAAATATATTATCTGTATCGACACCCCATCATTCCTTTTTCGCAATCGAAAGTGAGCAGATTAAGCGAGCGCTAATCACGTGTTATCGGTGAGTCATTGCAGCCCCTTTGTTTTTCGTTTCAGTTCCTGGAAAAGTGATACAAGTGAAAGTTGTTTTGCAATGGATTTTCAAGACCAAGGTATGTTTGTTAATTTTATGTTATTTAGACACTTAATTTTTTAATTGAATTTGGAATATTAGCCCTTTTACGAACTTCATTTTTAAACAATATGTTTTTACGTTTCTGTAACTTCACATAGACTTTTACTAAAGTTCGCAAAAAAAAGTAGAAATAGTTTTTCCACTTTATTATGAAATCAGTCCTTAACTTGTAAGGGAAAAAAGAATTAGCTGCTAGAATTTGCGTTTGTGGTCAGGATTCAAGGTCTACGCGCGCCCCGTCAAAAACTCTGCGTAGCATATGTGTGATAAAAATTGACAGCAGACTTTGTGCTTTTGTTAATAGCGTCATAAACATTTTGTTTTTCCAGGTACTTCGATACATTGTAAATTTTCAAGGATGCATGTATATGAAATATGGCACTCGAAAAGTGGTGGTGAAACTGAAAGAACTAAAAAAGTTTATGAAATGTTGGTGGATGGCATGGAACCCAAGTACGTAGAAACTTTAAACCTGGATATTTTAAAATCACGTGTTGAATATCTGTGTCACAGAATTTTTGCTTTATGGAAGAATGTTCACCGCAATAAAACACAGTTTTTAGCCAAAAATTCAGATTGGTTAAGTATTGTAGAAGATGTTGAGCTAGAGAGTACAAAAGGCTCAACTTCTACTCATAAGCGTGGAAGGCCTAGAAAAGGTTTCTCTGAGTGCAGCACACGTACAAAACAACGAAGATTGGTTGAGTTAGACAATATTGACGAGTCCCTTTCTCAGTCATTCCGTGAAAGTTCTTATAACTCGAATACCGACTTTTCAACGATAGATATATGCACAAACGAGGTTTTATCTCTGCTTACCGAAGCAAAATTAACTAAGCACCAATATTTATTGGTAAAAGAATTTATAAATTCTAAATTATCATCTAAAGTTTTACCATCATATAACGAGATCCTTAAAGCAAAAAAAAGTTGTTATCCTGAAAAAATAACAGTGACTGAAAGTGTTGCGGAAATAAATTTGCAAAGTCTCTTAGATCACACAGCTTCACGAATAGTAGAGTCGCAAAAACATGTTATAGAAAATATGTCTGAATCGTCATTAAATAACTTATGTATGATAGGAAAATGGGGTTTCGATGGCAGTACAGGTCATAACGAGTACAAACAATCTTTCACTGATTCGGAAACGCAAGATGGAAATTTGTTTGTCACCTCCTATGTGCCTCTACGCTTAGTTGATCCTTCAGATAATAAAATAATTTGGAAAAATCCCCGTCCATCTTCGACTAGATACTGTAGGCCTATACGCTTTCAGTTTAAAAAAGAGAATAGTGCCTTAACCAGTCAAGAGGAAACGTATTTTAAAGACAAAATAAATTTCTTGGTGCCTTCTGTTATAAATATAACCAACAAAGTGTTGTCAATAAAACACGAGTTACAATTAACTATGGTTGATGGCTAAGTGTGCAGTGCCCTTAGTCAAACAAGCTCGTCGAAGTGTTATATATGTGAGGCTAAGCCAACGGAGATGAACGATGTAGATAAATGCTTAAACAAACGAGTGCACAAGGAGAGATATGAGTTTGGGCTATCTCCTCTTCACTCATGGATTCGCTTTTTTGAATATTTTATTCATGTGTCTTATCGTTTAGATATTAAAAAGTGGCAAATTAGAACAAAAGAAGAAAAGGAGCAGTTTGCAATAAAAAAGAAAGATATACAATCTCAGTTTAGGGCTAAGTTAAGTTTGATAGTAGATCAGCCACGAACTGGCGGAAGTGGAACTTCAAATGATGGCAATACTGCTCGAAAGTTTTTTGAAAATTCTGAAGTTTCTGCAGAGATAACTGGTATAGATAAGTGTCTCATCGATAGGTGTGCAACTGTATTAAAGGCAATGGCATCTGGTTATAAAATAAATAAAGATAAATTTAGAGATTTTTCCATTGAAACCGCTAGAAAACTTGTAAAGCAATATCCGTGGTACTACCTTCCTGCGTCTGTCCACAAGATACTTATTCACGGTTCAGAAGTAATTGACTTTGCTCTTCTGCCTATCGGAGAGTTATCGGAAGAAGCAGCCGAAGCCAAAAATAAGGACATAAAGATATTTAGACTGAACCACACCCTTTGATTACGGGGTTGAGAAAACTACCGCGTAAAAAGAAGACTACATTGACCAAAGCGGTTTTAGATTTATTATCATAAGAATATTTTGTCTTCATAGTAGATATGTATAAAAAAGCTTGCTTAAGAAGTCTCAATAAAATTATTTTAGGATATGTAGCATAATAAGTAATTTTAACTTAACTATACCTATGTGTATAGTGTATTTTCTATAGTATATGGTTACAGATTTATTCATTTTTAAATAAATACTATTTTTAATAAGATAAAACTTTTAACTTTACCAAATTGAGTTATTTTTTTCTATGCTTATGATTTTTTGTTATGTTCTATAAAATGTGAAAAAATTTCGATGTATTTTTCTTTTATGGTTATTTTTTTTTATATTAAATCATCAATTTTTTTATTTCTATCATTAAAGACACATGTTTAGTTGAAACTGAGTGGTTTTCATTTATTGCAATCACATACTGATGAAGTTATCTATTTTTGACGCTTCCTCCATATACGGGAAACCACTGTGCGACGGACTGAATTGGTGGCACTGACGGGATGGGCAATACAGTACTGCTGCTGTCAATTATTCCCTATCAACCGGATAAATGTGATAATGCTGCACAAAAAGCAGAAGTAATACACTTCTATAACGAAACGAAGTCAAGAGTAGACACACCAGTTTCTAAGAAAATACACCACCACATTTCGATTTAATAGCCAGACGTTAGCATTTTTTGTACCCTAGATGAAATCATAGGGTATACTAAATTTGTCACCACGTTTGTAATACATAGAAATAATGATGGTAGAGCAAAAAGTTATTTTAATTTTTGCCTGTCCGTCCGCGCGATAATTCGAGAAGGTGTTTACTTAGAGAGGTAAAATTTTGTACACACTATATTCATGGTACTAGTAAGTAAAGCTTCAAAAATGGACTAAATCGCCGCTTCTTGGTGTTGCCATATAAACATTTAGGTTTTTTACGTATACTGTAAAAACGATAAGCTCTAGACGTTTTATTGTACAGAAAAATTCTTCAGAATATAAAATCCTATATATTGTTTGTAGTCATTTTTACTGCCCGACGAACCGTTCTAGAAATGTATGTATCCATCCTAAGCCAAGGTGGAAGAGCATACGCCAAGGGCTGCGTTGCTGACGGGGTGCTCATTCGCTAGTATATGAACTCTGGATGCCAGGCGACCTACACTTTCAATTAGCCTTCCTGCGGTAATGCTGATTTCGGCCGGAGTGACAATTTTCCTCCGCATTTCGTGGGAACAAATATGGAAGTATCCGAGAAAAACAAATCCACTTCTAGCAAATGCGTTATTAATCCACGGATAACTGTTGAATAGGAGGATATTATCCCCAAGATCTGCACATTTATGGAAAATCTCCAACAGGATAGATCGGCTGATGGGGGTGGTGCCAATCGTATGGAGATTACTCATGTTCCTCATGGCTCGGGTTAACCCATCTCGGCCGGGCTAGCTGATTCTGTGACCTCAGAGTCTAAAGGCCGTTAAGGCAGCGACATAAACTGGACTTCCCGAGACAGGATAACAAAGAGAACGAAAAGAGCTAAAAAGATGGCTAATGCTGTCCCTAAACGCTCTTTATTCTCTCTTCACAAAGGATGCGCGTAGGGAAGTAATCCTCATGACTAGACTTCTCTTCATACAGATTGACCTCCAACGCAGCTAGGTGGCGTCTGCTTAGCCAGATCGCTGCCTTTCAGACTTGTTAGAAAACCCTAACAACACCAAGTGGTGCTTGTACAGGAGCGTTCGGTCTGGAAATACCGCATCTGCGATCTAACGGATGCGAAAGGAGCACAAATCCTGTATGACGCCGTGTGCTCTACTCCTAGGGTTTGCGTTTTTGCGACAAAAGACGTTGTGGTGACCCTCCTGCATCATCTGTGCTACATGGACACTTCATGGGTCAAGCTGTTCTTCAAGAAGGATCCAGTCAACCCGGAAGTTCTTATTGTTTCGGCATATGTCTCGTATGACTCCGCTGCTCCCCCTCGCACTGAGGTGGTCTAATCAGCGTGGTGCCTTGGATGATTGAGCAACTACTGATGTTCATAACTTCAGTGGACATGGTTCTGTTGAATCATAGTAGCCAAACAACCGTGACTACCAGCCGAAGCCAATAAGTCATTGTTGTGATTTACGCGTCCTCTCACAGAGGTGGAACCATACAGGAATGCGAAGCGGAGTGATTGGGGGAGATACCATAGTGAACTAGCTTCTAACCTCACCTCCGGCTGAAAGAATCAGGAGTATTTCCGCCTCAGAGAAGGCAGTAGGAAAGCTGCAGTCAGCAGTGACCGAGGATTTCGAAGCTTCCTGACCCATTAGTATGGATATAGCAAGAAAGCCTATGCCATGCTGAAACGGCAGTCTTAGGAGACCCCGTAAGGCTTCCAGAAGGCCTTTTAGTAACGCAGTGAGGACGGCTTGGAGGAGCACTGGTGGGCCTATCGCGAGATTCAGGGTAACCACGAGAGGCTTGTTAGAAAATCAAAAAGACGGGCCTTTTTGGATTTATGCGAAGTGCCTGTCGGCTAACGTGAACCGGTTAGGCTGCTCAGGGCTCTTAGGAGTCACGCGTCGGCAAGGCTGAGAGTTCAGAAAAGGTCAGTCGGCTTCTTTATAGCGTCGAAGGAAGAAGCCTGTAGGCTTCTCTCGACGGTTTTGCCATCTCTAGGCTTGAAATATACCTGCAGTTGTATGGCGAAAATCCCCTACCTCTCTGCACTGGTGGTTACTGGTCCACTTTTGCCAAGGTAGTTGATGTCGAGAAGGTGAGGTGAAATGGTCAATTTTAATTTTCTCGGCTTTCAAAGTCCCCGATACAGATGGTATTTTGCGTGTCCTTCTTAAGACAGAAGGCATTATGGTGGCTGCTTAAATTGATACCATTTTCAGAGTATGTATCCCATTTGGTTATGTCCCTGAAGTATGAAGAAAGCTGAGAGTTGCCTTCATTCCGAAGCCTGGTACAGCTTCATAAATGGACTCTAAGAGCTTTCGAACTTTCAACCTCTCCTAATTCCTTTTGATATACCTGGATAGGCTTGTGGCTGTATATATTAAGGGAGTAGCATTCAAGGCCTCTCCCTTAAACACCTCACTTCACGTTGACCGGAGAGGGCTGATCTACTTAGACGGCTCCCCAATCAATGGTAACTGTCATAGAGCGGAGACTGTATCGTGGACTGTTTAGCTTGGGAGCCTTTCTTGATATCGATGGGTTTTTGGCAGGGCCACCTTCGACTCGCTGTGTGAGGCAGCTCTTCGACATGGTACTGACCGCACTGTAGTACGACGGATCGACCAAATGTTAAGACGACGATATTTAAGTGTGAGGTCTGGCGGCCGAACCACTCTGAGTATTCTGGTGTACCGGGGTGTATGTTGGTTGGATGGATAACATCCCCCTGCTTATCTCTAGACACAGCATGGCTGCTGCCTGTACCTTCATGCAATGAAGCCTAAAAATTGTTGAGGACTGGTGCGCCAGTCATGATATGATAGTGGACCCAACAAAAACCAGCTTGGTGCTCTTCTCCTGAAGACGTAAACTCGGGCACTTTGTTCTTCCAAAGCTCTTTGGAACCACTCTGCATCTCCCAAGCAACTCGGAGCCTACCTTGACTCGAAGCTGATATGGGGAAGGCACGGAGAGGAAAAAGTAATACGGCTATGATGGTCTTCGCTCAACGCAGGAGAACCTTTGGGTGCGCATGCGGCATAAGACCGATGATTGTGCACTGGATATACACCTCGATGGTTACAGCCATGCTCACATATCCCTCCTCTGTATGGTGGCCGACTGCGAGCATTGCTTTTTGATATGTGGGCTGGATCTGGAAAACCCTCTGACCAACATGCCATTTGATGCGATGGTTGCAGAGCTTCATTTCGGTCGTCGCTTTTCTGGGAGTTTTTCTGTAAAGAAATCGTGGACTGAGGGAAGCGCCTTATCGGGCCTTCCCCGGTACACTATAAAAATGCTCACCAATAGCTCTCTCACGAATCAGAGAACCGGAGCGGGCACTTACATTCAACACAATTGGAATACCTCGGATTTTCTCATCAGACTCGGAAGGAATCAATGTAGAACTGTGGTTGGCATCATCACTGTCCACAGCTTCTTTCATGCTCATCTAACAAGGATGGGAGTTGTTGACAGCCATAAGTGTCTGTCCTGCCTCGAAGGAGAGCGTGAGACAACCGAACACTTTTTCTGTGCTTGTCCGGCCTTCACCCAGAGTAGGCTGTATACTCTGATTTCTGCCCTCCTCTCCGTAGAGGAGTTGAAAAGCCATCCTCTCCAGGATCTGCTGCGCTTCATTAAGAGGGTTGGATGGTTTTGGTGAGAGGGCTTCTAGCCGGACATCACAATTGGCCGCTCTGGCCTCCGTGCTTGGGATCTCTCGTCCCCATGCGTTAAAAAAATGGAGAATCAACATTCGCTATTAAGAGTTGATGCATGAAAGTTACATCGGCAACCTTAAAACGATTCTTAAGCAAATACTTATTTAAAAGCCTCAAACGATCCTAATAGGGTGGGAGAATCAATAAATTTTTCCAGGCTAGGTGCCTGAGAGCAAAGGGTAGGAAGCTCCGCTGAACACAGAGACCAGACCTGGCTAGCGTATTCAAGAAGTGGTCTCATAAAGCAAGTGTTCAAACGACATTTAATATGGTGGGATTCGAGAACTCTCGCAACCAGCGTTTTGTAGAGCCCAGTATAGAATTACTCTTTTTCACAATGTCTTCCACAAATTTGTATGATTAACTTTTGCTAATTAGTACATTTATTTACGTGTATCTTTTCAAAATTTTACATTGTTAATCATACAAACTTTTACTAATTAGTACATTTATTTACGTGTATCTTTTCGAAATTTTATATTGTATCTTTCAAATTCCCTCTAATTATCTTATTTTTCTTTTATGTAGATGTATGGTATTTTATTGAATTAAATTCACTTGTTCTTATTATACATATTTATTAATTTTTAATTTTAACATAATGTGAATTAGATGGGAATTAAAAATTAAAAATTGGGAAGAAATTGGCAAATATTCCCATTTTCGAGGGAATTTCAAGTTCGATCGTCTACCAGCGCTGCTTTGGAGGTAGTTACAAGGGCCCATTCTTGAATTCCGATTGGTTTTAACGTATACGAATGGTTGAACTTATACGGAATCTGCTTGCCTTACAAGAATAGGAGCCCAATTATGGATTGCAGAGAGTATAGGATAACTGCGCGATCTCTGGTAATCGTGATTAGCGATTCTGATTGATAGAAGGGAAAGAACATTTATTACTAAATGTCCCATAAGGGCAGAAACAACCGAAACCTGCATGATTATTCCATGGAAACACATTTTCTTTTTTATATTTTAACTGTCAGAAGTGCTATTTGCAATCAGACTAAAATTTAAGAAATTAAAATAATTTTTCCTTATGTACATATTCTCCACTGAAATTGCAAGATTCAATTCCTTTAAGAAATACATATATGAGGTCAGATTATTAGAGAGCTCCTCGGCAAACAGGAAACAGAGAACAGGAAAACATATCCCGAATTTATTTTCATAGGTCAATTGGAAACTTTTATAGTCCTTGTAATATTCAATGAAATCCAGTGAAAGGGTATTGGAAAGAATTTGTCTGCATTAAATTTCATGGTGGAGACATGGTGCAATTCTGAAATGGATAGTAAATATTTGTTGTAAATAACGAAAGAAAAGCACATGAAGTTCACTTTATGTTTATGGGTACTTGTCTAATTTATAGGATAGTGTGATGTTTTCAAGTAAATTGAGAGGACTGCATTCACATTTTAATATAGTTTGATTATAAATATATGTATTCTGCTTTAGAAAACCTTAAATCCTCCTTTTATTAGATAGTTACATTACGAATGTCTGAATAACTTTATAAATTTTTAGTAACTTTACAATATTTCCAAATCAATTCGACACTAGACTGCGAAAGTAAAAAAAAATTTTATATACTCAAGAAAGAAAAGAGAGAGAAAGGAGATTTGTTTAAAGTACAAGCAGAAATTTTATGTAAAGGTCAAAGCACAATTCGAGGGACCGGGGTCCGTTTTAGAAAAATGTAGGCATATTTTAAAAGAAAAATATTAAATATAAGACAAACAAAATACAATACAAAATTAACAAAAAATAGATATAACTTATATTACCTCTGCATTTTAATTTGAAATAAAAAAAAAACAAAAAATTGGCTTTGAAAAATATAAAAAAAAAACTCCGTTATTCGCGTATATCCTTTGGTTACTTTTAGTTATTTTTTGCGTAGTTTTTCTTTTCTCATAATAATCAAAACTTACAATTCTACATTAACTAATGTGAGGACAAAAATAATTATTCGTCGAATATGTAATCATCTTCAGTATTTTCTCTATCTTCATCCCTGTCACTCTTAACCTTAAGCTGATGTCAATGTCGGAATGTTACATTCATCAGGTACAAACATTTTGATGGTATCTTCGGAAAAAGGGTTTTGTCTTCTTTTCAGGTTTAGGTCTATAAGACCGGTTAGGATTGGATCTGAATTGAATTGACATTCATTCCTTGAAAAACTTCTCTATACAACCTAAAATGTTTGTTACGGATGAGCCTCTGCTGCTTCCTCTGAAATTTGACCGATCGGTATTATGGCTAACGGAATGAGAATGAGATGAGAGTAGGTAGCACCAACTGAATTATAGCAATGGACTGACCGTATTGTCATTTTTCTATAGGAAAGGATGGCACAAGTTTTATAGTTTTCTCTTTAGGGCTATGGCAGAGTTGGAGCTACCAACATCATTTGCTGTTTTTATGTTGCCTGGAAATGCAATCACCGCAGGAATACTAAGGTAAGGATAGTGTTTACCATGCCTCGTCTCTCTTGCGCATGACTGAGGTAAAAATAACCTTTTGAAAATTAAAGTCGGACTGAGCTTAATTTCCTAAAGGACTGGTTATAATAGATTAAAATCGCTTGAACACACGAAAGGTATTTTTAGATTTATATACCCAAAGGGTGCCAACGGGACTCTCTACATAAGCCTCCGTTATTCGTCTGTCCGTCCGTCTTCTGTCAGAGGGCTGTATCTCATAAACCGTAATAGGTAGACAGTTGAAACGCACAGACTGTGTATTCCTATTGTCGCCCTAACAACAAATAATAAAAATAAAAAAAATTAAAAATTTGGCAGGGCCCCTTACAAGAAACGCGATTCTTCGTCGCTTTTTGCTCGACCTTAACCATGTCTGTATCTCTTAACCCGTAATAGATAGACATATCAAATTTTCGCACAGTATGTATATGCCGCTGTAATATCAAATCATAAAAATAAAATGAAGTCAAAAATTAACAAACTTTTGTTTTTGCTCGATCTAAAAAGTATATAGTGTTAAATCTTGTACGATGACACGGAACCGTTCGTGTGCAAGTCCGACTCGCACTTGGATGGTTTTTTTTTTAATTTAATACGACTTTTGAGAGTAAAGTTTCATCTAGCTTGCTTGTAGCTTGCTTATTTACATTATACTGCCGTCTTCTAAAATCTGCTTCACTGAAAATTTATAAGATTTTTTATGCTTTTGTGCACGAGTCAGAGTGCTGGTGGTTTTCTAAATCTTCGGCACCAGCAACTTGACCTCCCTTTCGCAAGCTCATTTGGGCGGCATAACTCAGCTCTTCTGGTAATCTTTCTTTGCATAATTGACGAGTTTTTCGCCGCTTCCTCCACTCATTCCCTTCTAGGAAACACTTTGTAGGCCAATCAGGTTTTAAAGTCTGCCTAAATATAGGTACTGTGATAGAACCTTCTAATCAAGCTTTATTTTCTTTAGGAAATTTTGTTTACGTGCTGCGTGCAGAAGCCCATCTCGCTGAGAGGCTGACACAGAATTCTTGTGAGGGGAGGAGGTGCGGAGATTTAAAAATGGAATAAGCTGGAAACAGATCAAAAGAGGTTCCCTTTGGAGAATATCTAATTAAGCTAAGGCTGTGCCATCAATCCCGGCCCAGGTATGGGAATTGTATTCCGTTCTAGGTCTGATGTAGGACTTGTAGAGGAGCACCCGATTCGATGGACTGAAATATTCCTTACAACTTTTCAGAAATTCCAGACATTTTGATGCTTCTTTGGCAGCAGAGAAGATGTGATTTGTCCAGCTTAACTTACCGGAAATATTAATGCACAGAATATATAAAGACGGAGTATCGTAAATCAGTGCTCCGTCAAAATAAACGGGAGTGGAAAAATTATGACCTTCTTTTAATGAGATGGGACAGCTTTGGGACTCGATTCACTTTGCTCCAATCGCGGATATTAGGTATCAATTATTATTGAATGATCTAATCATGCAATCTAAGAGGGTACTGTTCTCCGCGTGCTCATAGCGGACACGCAATAAATGAATAATAATAATATTTACGTTGATAATTATAGCTGGTTTAAACTTACTGGCTTATTTTCTTGGATTCATTACTACACTTAAATTAACCACTATTGCACTTAGATTAACCGTTTCGTTCACTAAATAATGCAACTTAATTCCTATAAACTGCGTAGTTGTTTATATAATCAAGATTAATATCAATACCAAATTCAATAAATAAAATACAGGGTGGGCCAAAAGTCACCATGGGGTTTAAAAATTTAATAACTTTTACGTTTATATATATATTTTTTTTTTTTTTAGATTATAAAATATACAAAATGGAAATTTTTTTACGCTAAGTATGGAAAATAATGTCACTTAAGTGACCGCCGTTATTAGCTTCGCAATGATGGGCTCTTTTTAGAGCATTTTCCATAACATCTTTCAACATTTGTGGCTGTAGCGCTCGAATTTCTGCAACAATGTTGGCCTTGAGTTCAAGGATTGTCTTGGGGTTGTTCACATATTTTCGCTCCTTCAAATAACCCCAAAGAAAATAGTCGGGTGCTGACAAATCTGGCGAACGCGCTGGCCAATTAATTTCCGAATTTCTTGAAATTATTCGCTGTCCAAAAATTTGCCTTAAAAGTGCCATTGTGTCTCGGGCAGTGTGGGCAGTGGCTCCATCCTGCTGAAACCACATCTCAGGTCTGTTTTCAAGAGCAGGACGTAAAAAATTTTCTATCATAAACCGATACCGCTCTCCATTTACGGTTACCAGCACTTCCATCTTCATTTTCGAAGAAGTAAGGCCCAATGATATTTTCAGATATAATGCCACACCATACTGTACACCTAATGGGGTGCAATTGGCGTTGATGAATGGCTCTTGGATTTTGAGAACCCCAGAACCTACAGCTCTGCTTATTAATAAAGCCATTCAGATGAAAATGAGCTTCATCACTCATAATCAGATTTTCAATAAAGTTGATTTCATTTATGGCCAACTGTTGAAATTTAACTGCAAAATTTAGACGTTGCCGATGATCTGCGGGTTTCAATTCTTGCACCAATTGCACCTTATATGGGAATAACAGTAAATCTTTTTTAAAATGCGCCATAGTGACGTACGAGACATCCCTAGCTGAGCAGAACGCCTTCTGGTAGATGTTTCTGGTGTTTCGTTAACACTTTGCTCTACACGTTCAATATTTTCCGCAGTGTGAATTATACGCGGTCTACCGGTTCGAGGCAAATCACTTACGGTGCCATGTTGGTGGTGACGATCAACTAAGCAACGAATCATGGCTTCAGAGGGCGAAATTCTGACGTTAAAATGGCGACGATATACTCTTTGCGTTAAAATAATTGATCGCTGATTTAAGTAATAAAATTCTATTATTCTGGTTCTTTGTTCAGTTGTGAATCTTTCCATTATTTATTCTCCAGATGTTATTTATATAATCTAAAAAAAAAAAATAAAAAAAAATATATAAACGAAAAAGTTATTAAATTTTTAAACCCCATGGTGACTTTTGGCCCACCCTGTATATATAATTATTAAAAGTAAAGAAAATTTGGTTACAATTTCACTTCACTTTACCAGCTCGACGTTTGGCGCTTGATTCAATTGGTTTTTTAATTCTTTCGGTTGGGAATTGGGATATCTTTATTGCAGTCAATAGCTATAATAAACTGTTTTATCAATACTATTCCTATTGGAGTCGATACCCACAATAAGAATCTTTGTTTAAGTTGTTATAAAAATTAAAGTCTTCACGCCAGTCGTTACCCACAACAAATCTTTATTACCAATCCGTAACCAAAACAAAGTATTTATTTTGTTAGTAATAAGTATATTCTTATCACAGTCGATACCCGCAATAAGAATCTTTATTCCAGTTGCTATCGAAAATAAAGTCCTTATTCTAGTCGATACCCAGAATAAAAATCTTAGTTCCAATCCGTAACTAGAAGAAAGTGATTGATGTTGTTAGTAGAAGCAATATATACTTATTACAGTCGCTACCCGTAGTAAAAATATTTATTCTAGTACCTATGCAAGATAAAGTCTTTATTTTAGTCGATACCCAACATCGAACTTCTATGGTTGGCGATAACCATACCGATGAGACCTCTCTGATCGCTGGGTCGAAAAGTTCAATCATTTTTTTCTTTTACACTTAAAATGCATTTTGCAAATTTATTGAAATTATTTTCAATAAATTTCAGTCTGTTAGACGAGAAATCTCCCTCACCAAATAAAAACCTTTAATTTCAATCCGTAACCAGAATAAAATATTTATTTTGTTGTTAGTATAATATTTTTTATTGCAGTCGGTACCCACACTAAAAATAATTATTTTTGTCGCTACTCAAAATAAAGTCTTTATTCTAGTCGATACCCAGATTAAAAATCTCAATTCTAATCGTCAACCAAAAATAAAGGGCAATTTGTTAATAGAAAAATATCAGGAATAGAATATATCAAGTTGAACGATGCGCTGCTAAACTGAAGCGAGTCAAGTCAGACTGTGGTTTATATAGCCATGGTTTGCAAGCGGTACCAATGAACGGTATTCAGAGGTCCATGGCAATAATAATGGTATAGGAACAATATCTTAGCAGCTGCAAACCCTCACTTTCTTTACATTTATTATGTTGTTATTAACACATCGTTACAATAATTATATTATTAAAATATTTGACTAAGATTTCAGTTTTGTTAATTAAAAAAAATACGGTTGCAACTAATAATATTATTCGCTTACTTCTGTTTTTATAACCAATTATTTATGAATAATATTACAAACAATATAATACTATCGTGTCAATAATGCTGCAGTTTCGTTCCACCCGTAAATTTCTGCATCTAGTACGTTTTCTGTCTTGAAGTTGTTATACTTGCGCGGGATGCTTGTATTGACTGTAGTTGTCATGTCACGTCAAGTGAACAATTAATTTTGTTTAGAGTTGGAACGAAAACTTCGTATTCATAATTTAGTACGTGAACACTTAAACACATAATGTGGAAACAAATGGACATCCTGAAAGCTGTTGAATCGAAAGAAGTTCATTCTGATTACTTATAAATACAGCCATTAGGTAATTTCATTCGTAATTGTTTTGTGCAGAACTGACTCTTGGTAGTTTCTTTCTCTTTCAATCCTGAACAGGTACTGTTATCGGCAAAACTGTCGATGGAATTGAAATCAAGGGGAAACAGATCATTAATGAAAATTAACAAGATATATGGAGAGATATCAGAGCCCTGGGGCACACCGGTAGTCATAGGTTGAGGTTTTCATGAAACGCTATCTAGTACAACCCGTGTTAGGCGACAAAATAAAATACTTTCAATCCATAATATAAGAGTAGGGGAGCGATCAAGTGCTTTATGTTTGGCTGAAATGGCTGGATGCCAGACTCTAACAAAGGTCTTTGAAATATCTAGGACAACGATTTTGGACTCACCAGAACTGTGAAGACTACAGTTCCAACGTACTGTAAGAAAAGTCAACAAGACTCGAGATGACCGTCCAGTCCATATTGGTGATCGTTGATGAGTTCATTGGTTTCTTGATACTTCATTAATTGGGAGATAATGATACATTCAAAAAGTTTTGAAAGAATTGAAGTGATTTCAATTGGGAATAGGCTGGAAGTCAGCTAGTTTCCAAGCAATTGCAAATTTTCCAGTCGAACAAGAAAAGAGAGTCATTCCATAGGAAATAGGCAACAGGTGTGACATGATCATCACCAAATTTGTTGAAATTCTATATACTTGGAGGATTTGTGAAAACAAAAATAAAAATTAAAAAAAAAAATCCTTCTACAGTGCATATTTCCCGAGTTATGGCGTTTCACAATTCAACAAATATTGAAGAAAACGTAAGCCCTTGTAAATGCTATATGGTGAGTCACATATAAAACACAAGTCGTGTATAGTGAAGTGGTATAAGGTGGTATTTTTTGCTAATTATTATTATTCTACATAACGTACGCTATATTACAAATCAAAAATGTTTGTTGGACAATACCCGGAAGTTCAACTTAATGCTTAGTTTCCAGAGAGTTTTTAAATGCTTATATTTAAATTAAGAATCCATGCAACTGCAAGTGTTCCCAACGAATTATCAAGTCATTTCCGGAAATTAGTGACACTATTATCTGTAGTCGTCGTAAATTTTTTCTGGAAGGATTGAGGCGCGGTTTCATGTTCTTGGTGCCGGTTCTGCTGTATATTTAGAGAATTGTTTCAATATCACGTCAGTCGTCGGCGTCAGTTCTTTTGTGATTGTTGTTATATCACTCTCATGCTCTGACGTTTTAAAATTCGGTAATTTCTTTCCTTTCAAAATACGGTATAACGGGTTCACAAATGTGCACCAGAAACAAAAAAGGTTTAGAGGAACCCAACTACGAAATATAAATACTATTTATCATATTTGTTCGGTGTTACTGTAAAGCCTGGAAGTGTACAATATCCACAACTCTTCTGCGTGCTATGTTTGGACAAGCTATCAAATGATAGCATGAAACCTTCCAAACTTATGCATCATTTGCAGTCAAAGCTGACTGATCTCGTTAATAAGCCATTATTTTTTTATGAGATTACAAAATCAGTAAAAAATTAAAAAAAGTCAAATGAACAAAAAGAATAATTAGCGACAAATCACTACTTAGAGCATCTTATTTAGTTGCCCTTAGAATAAGTAAAACTAAAAAAATATATTCTATTGGTGACGAATTAGTGAAGACTTGCATTTAAGAAGCTGTTCAAATTTCAAGGGATGCCATTCAGAAAAGATATTGAGGAGCAAGTTGTAGATGGATTTAAAAAATCACGATATTTTGCGATTCCAATTGACGAATCAACTGACATCAGTAATCGTGCAATTCTAATTTGTTTCGTAAGATATACTGAAGTTTGGATATTAGGGAAGAAATACTTCGCTGCCTTGAGTTACCTGGACGGACCACTAGCTCGGAAATATTTAGTGCTCTCAATGAGTATATACAAGTTCATGGCTTGGACTGGGGAAAATGCGTTGACGTATGTACAGATGGTGCTGCAAGTATTGCTGGCTGTCAAATTTGTCATACTTTTATATTCACCATATTTATTTAAGCTGGATAAAAACATGAAAAAATCAGTAGAAAACTTCATTTCATTTAGGCGTATATTTTGACATTCCAGTATGACAAAAGATCATAATCACCCCACTGGTGTAGACAAAGAAACTCTATCCATATTGAGCTCTAAACACCACTAATTTCATTCTCGCATGCTCCAAAAAATATCCAGTATTGTAATTAAGTTGCATGGTTCGCATCATATATCCGTGAGCCACTGCAAACAGTATACTCCAGTCCTGCAGCACTTTGATGAAAACCGCCGGTGCTCTACAAGGCACCAGACGTGGCCTTTACACTTTTCTCATCTATATGAACGACTTACCACACCAATTAAACACTGATTGTCTCCTATATGTAGATGATGCAAAAACTTTTAAGATCATTCACACAGAAGAAGACTGTAAATTACTTCAAAGAGATATTGTTACATTGGAAAATTGGAGCAAACATAACTACTTGCCGTTGAGTATTTCCAAATGTAAAGTTATAAAATTTGCTAGAAAAGCCAGTACCATATATTAGGACTACATAACCTTTTAACCGTGTCACCGAAATGACAAACTTAGGAGTAATCTTCGATCAGCAATTATTATTTCAGACACATATTAACTGGATTAACTCTAAGCTCTAAAGCTTTTAAACTGATGGGCTTTAAATTCCATACTTGTAAATCATTCAAGTCTACTACCTAATTAAAACCCTGAATCATTTTCTAATCTAGGAACTATCTAGAGTTATGCATGAACTATATGAATTTCTTTTTATAGCGTATATTGTCAGCAAATTGAAGCAGTTCAGAGAAAATTCAAGATACTTTTATTTTTATATAAAACAGAAGGACACTATCTTAATTATTTTACTCGCCCTGACAAATTTTTAATTTCTTCTCTGGAAAAGCATCGTTTTTTTTAGATGAAATATTTTTTTTTTAAATAATACACAACCTCAATAATTTCCCTGAATTACTCTGTAATATTAGTCTTCTTGTTCTATCTAGAGCCACCCAGACTGCGTTAATTTGTCAAATAATTACTGCCAGGACCAATTTATGGTATAAGTACCATTTTTTCAGAATCCAAAAAAATCAGAGCAAGCAATTTAACGTAATTGACATCCTCAGTCTTAGTCTCTGGACCTTTTTCTTCTGTAATTCTTATCTTAGTTAAAAAAATTTGTTTTGCTCTATTTTAAGTTATTGTTCATAGCTAGTACGCAGTCATAGTTAGTAATTTAACATTATAGATAATTCATATCTGTGATATTGTAGTATTTGTCCTTTCTCTATGAAAAATGAAATAACAAGTACATAATATATGGATTTCACAATTACCCGGTAGATTTTAATCTGTAAGCTTGTAATCTGTAATTGTAAATAGCTGATATTCAACAGAAACGTGTAATATAAAATGGTCTTGAATTCCACACTCGACCAGATTTTGCATCATATGTGTTTCTATTCTGTATATGTTTTTTAAAGCTCTTCAACTGCATCTGGTAGGACGTGATTTGCTCCTGCAACATTCTTCTATACAGCATTCAGTTTCAGAAGTATCACACACATCCATATTCCTGTTGAATGAAATTTTGATCGTTGTTATCAAAATAACTTGTTTTGTTTTAATGATTCTCGTGTAAGAACTCCAAAAACTGGACCATATACCCATGATTCAGGTTTTTTACGCTTTTATCAATAAGCATGTAACTTGACATAAAAAAGAACACAAAACCTAGCTTTTGATCTTGCTTGTTAATTAGAAGATAAAGTTTATGTAAATATCCTTAATATGAACAAAGTTGCCGATATATTTTTGTTAAAACTTTTACATATACTAGACGGACTCTATATTATCTAAGCAGGCAGACGGCGTAACCGGCATTCGGTAAGCTCCATCTCCATGTAATCGACAAAAAGTAGAGCCATTGACAATAATAATGCCCATCCTGATTGGGAAATACAAACTGTTTCTGGGTTGCTGTTTTGCATTCAGGTATGTAAGTAGAGAGTTATTGCAAGAACGACCAATGTGAATCGGCCAGACGCGGGAACTTACCTGTTAAGATGGAAATGTGGCACAAGACAGATTAACCCAAATCGCAAACTCTGCTCTTTAGGCACAAAATAAATTCAGATCTGTGTAAGCTATAT
This sequence comes from Dioctria linearis, assembly GCA_963930735.1. Lineage (NCBI taxonomy): Eukaryota > Metazoa > Arthropoda > Insecta > Diptera > Asilidae > Dioctria > Dioctria linearis. Next base: position 101,964,551 of record OZ005740.1, read on the forward strand.
GGATAAACGAAGAAACGTCGCGTAGAGGTTATGGAAATAATTATAGCAAATTGGGCGGTTTATCCGCTTGGATATTACGGAGTAAACTGATTGCTGCCAGATAGGCGAAATTTCGATTAATAGGTTTTTCATACTCATAAATATTTGGCTAGGCGAGACGAAGCGAGGTTACATCGAGAGTTGGGAAATAAAATGATTACACGATATACTATGAGAATGTTCATAACAACGCTGTGGCAGTCATAGATGTGGCGAGATATCCCGAGGTATTTTGCTCCAGAATGAAATTATTCGATTTTTCGCGAGGTACAGCGCACTAATTTTGATAACCGGCATATTTTTATAGGTTGTTTCTGTCATATAATCGATAGTTCTCATAAAGGTCAAGCGATTCCCCCAAATTCTAATCACTTCTATATATAGTTACACCGCTTTTCAAATTACAAAATCTCCTCTTCAGAATCTGACGTTTTACCACGAAACTGAACGCCTTGTTGTGAACACTGCACCTCGCAAAGTATCTTCACCTCGCCTCCCTCAACTCTTGATGAAGTCTCGCGCGGCCTCGCCTATCTTTGTTATAAAAATGAAGAAATAAATTGGACATGCTGTCATCAAAAGTTCATGAAAATATTAATTCTATACATTTTGGGATGTACATAAATTGCTGGGGAAGTAGTCAATTTACGATTTTTACAGAACCATATGGAATTAGAACTGGACTGAAAATCTCTTGAGCCATTAGCAATGACTCGCCTCACGAATTTAATAAACAATTTAGATTTTAATTAAAAACAAATTTTAATTAAAGTCCATTGTATTCGATTCCAATTCCAGGGTTCGACCATATTTTGCCGGACTTAAGAACTTTATTTTACGAGAAATAATGAGCCTTAGAAGGGCGTGCGTGTTTATATGCACAATGAAAAGTTCTTGTAATTCGAGGTTTAACATCTACCCTCAGCAGAATATTGAGGGACACTACATTTCCAAACTAAAGCTTAGTCGTATACACTCGACCCCGGCAGGCTCGTAAAACATACATTCATATATAAAATCATCTTGTATGCGAGTTGCGCGAATTTCTTGTATCTAAATACAACATGAAGATTCCCCAATGTTCTCCATTTCTCCGATGAATTGGGGAAAGTGGAGCAACTTGGGGCAGGAAGGTAGCATCGAAAAGGGGCGCAGTAAGTATAAGCATCTTCAAAGAAAGTCAGCAGACGCGTTCATTGAACTGAAAACAGAAAAATTGATTGATAGGATGGAGCAGTTCTAAGGCACTGGGGAGTGTGCACTTTTCGAATCACTTAATATATGCCCCATTAGGCCCTCAATTGTCCTCGAATGTTCCTGCCGTGTGTGTAAAGGAATAATGCGATTCGATGTCGTGCGGTGTGGTATCGAAGGAATTTTTAAAGGAAACATTAAAGGAGATCACCGACTGATTGATGAGATTAGAAGGAGGGGTGCCTAACGACAACTAGAACAGATCTGATCCGCCATGCCGGAAGAATAAAATTAATAGGAGTTGTGGGAAGGTGCGACGGGGATGCTCGTAATTCAATTTGGAAAGAAATATTTGCCTGTGTATACTGAATTTTCCACTTTGTGCTACTTTATATGAAAAGAGCTCAATTTATGTTTATAAATTTCAAATATTTGCGCGGTAATGTGATACCGAGAAAACAATCGGCAACTGATAAGTTTCTTAATGCACTACTTATGTATTTTGGGGCATTTTTTTCAATATTTCAAACGTTCGATTTCATAGAGAACTGACGTCAGACTGACACTCTACTACTTGATGGTAATATGAACAAAGCGCTTATCAAAAATTAAATATAAATACCAACAAATCATGACCAAAAGAATGGTGCTAAAAGTATGTTTAACGAAACGACTTATATTAATCGAAATATTCCGAAATCTGATAAAGACTAATGGATATAAACTGCTGGTACATAATCAGTTTTATTTTTAGCAGTGCGATGATGATATATATAAAAAAAAAACAACAAATTAAAAAAATAACATTCTTTAGTAACTGATCTGAACTTATTCAGTTTTATTACAGCATAAAAAACAAATAAGATGTGAATTTCCACTGAGAGAAAATATGTATTTGAGCTTTGATACTTGCTATCGTGTAATATTTACATTTTAAACACTATTGCCTATCAAGAAACAGGAGAATATTCAGTATTGATAGTTTTACTAAAGTCAGCGTCAATTCATGTAACTTATATAGGCATTATTCGAGCTGATGATAAGGAATTGATTTTATTAAACGGCTACAAGAATGTAAAATGTAGGATTTCCGAGATAGAAAGGTTGAACATTTCGCTTAATTTCATGTAAGAAAAGTTTTTAAGAATTTTCCTAGAGCCTAATATTTCTTGGCGCTGCCTTTGTCTGGCTGATATCATAATAGACATCCGATGACAATTCAATTGTAAGCAAACAAGCCGGGATTGGAAAATGTTAAATTTTTTACCACAGCTGTTTATTTTTTTTAACTATTTAGCTCATATTTTATTTAAAACATTATTATTTATTATTGAAACTATTAAACTCGCCCGAAAAACAACTTCTGAACTCTGGTTGTTTCTGCAGTATAGCACTATGCACTGGATCACCATAATTCTAGACTCCGGAGTCTCCATTATATTAAATCTCTTGCACAAGACAATATGTCACTATTGTTTCTAACTATTACAAAGGTATAAATCTCTTTTAATCATGTTTTCACTCACAGAATCACTAAAACAACACCGGAGTTTTTTTCGTAAATTCAAATAAATCCAGAAGAGTTGAACTGTCAAAAACTAGACACCCAGCCTCCTTTTCATTTCCCTCCCGTGTCAAAAAAAAATAAAAAATAAAATCACATGTACATGAATTTTACACAGAATAGTCTATCCTTCTTGCTATATATGCTAAGCTACTTATCCACAATTATGTTCGGAAGAATATCATTGAATGATCAAAACAAAATATTATTCAACAGGGGCCGGATTCTATAACACGGAGAATTGTGGAATTTGGGAGATGAGTGTTTTTTGACAGTTAATTCTCTACTGGGAATTCTGTAACTTAGCGAATTTGTTTCGAAAATTACCATATTCTCTACTCCACTTGTTAAATTTCTCCGATGTTTTGCAAATGGAAAAGTAAAAAGAAGGATTCCCAACTGAGCATATTGTCTATTTTTGTGTGAATTACAATATCTCTTTTCACATTTCGCTCACATTTTCCCTAATTCTCAAACCATATTCGTGAATTGGGAATAGAGAATTAGGGTGTTTAATCGGAGAAAACGAATATTCTCATCTCCCAAATTCCCAAATTCTCCGTGGTTACAGAATCCCGCCCCAGGTTGCTGATTAGCAAAACTACCATCCCCACAACTCGCAAAGTGTTCGTTCTTTCGGTTTAAAAAAACTTACAAATATTTTAGCATTGGCTTACGAGTTGCCAAACGTGAGCACACTCGCCGCATGTTGGCATTTAGTTAAACGTAAATAATTGGCCGAATCGACTCTGCCAGATCTTCACCGGTTTTAAACTTTCCTCCTCCATGAAAAGTAGTAATTGTGCAAACATTTGAAAAAGAAGATACTTTATTAAAGTGATTTAGTTTTTTATTAAAATTATAAAGGACGAACATTCTAAAAAGGTATTAAAAGCAGGGACTGACAATTATTTTCATTTTATCTAACCAGAAAACCATTTAGAAAAACTTATAGGAGGATTAAGTGGAATGTAGCATTATGATTGTTATTACCGAACCTTTACACATTTCCTGTACTCTCTCAAATTATGATTTGTTTTTTTTAAATTATAAAAAAGTTACTTTCGTTTTGGATTTTAGTTTTAAAAGTCAGGAATAATAATTTAAAATTGATTTTTATTTTAAAAATCAAAAATAGTAATCAAAAACTGATTTTTATTTAAAAATAAAATAATAAGAATCGGGAATGATTTGTATTTTAAAAATCAACAAAAATTTTAGACGAATTCTTATTATACCTTAGATGAAAGCCTGTATGTAATTTCAATCCACTCCCATCTGTCGTACTATCTTTGGCATATTTCGACTCATATTTAATATATTTTTAAGTATTTTACACCCGAAAAACGATTTTGTGAAATGGAAATCATTTTATGATTTTTATTTTCGATTTTTAAAATAAAACTCAGTGTTTCATTTTTAATATAAAAATCATTTGCAGATTTTTATTTTTGATTTTTAAAATAATAATCTTTTCCCGAGTTTATTTCTGATTTTTAAATAAAAATCAGTTTTTCATTTTGATTTTTGGAAAGAAAATCAGAAAATAAGTTTTTAGATATGATCTTTTTTGAGCATTCATAACCGTTACGATCTCTGATTAAAAGTGTGGATGTGGAAACATTTGTCATAAAGTGAAAATATTATATTAACCCTAATCAGCTCAGGTTAATTTTCTCCCTAATCCGCCCAGGTGGTGACTCAAAGTGACCATATTAGAAAATTGTTATTCATTACCCGAGTGTGAATCGAAAGGATTTTTAAAATAATAATACATGAAATTAAAACATTTTAAGTTGAAAATTTATGCTTTTTATTTACATAAATGACAAAAAAATGGTTTTTCGGAATGTGCGTTGCAGACATTCACCTTGCATTTGCAACCACAAAGCGCGACTTTTGTCATGAGGTCACATGTAATCATCGTTTTCTTTTGCGCGAAGTGTTTGCGTTATTGTGTTCAGAATGCTGAACTGCAGATTTTAGTATACCAGCAATAACATTTCTTATGGACCGTGATAAATATCTGGTTTTCCGGCATAAAATGTGTGGAGTTACTAATCCCATTCCTAAGTCTCTTAAAGGCAGTGGTCTTGTGTTATTCTTTTAAGATCCTTTTCAAGCTGGATATGTTTTCATCCAAATGCAAACTAAACACTTTCTTATCTATTTTCTGTTCAAAAGGCGTCTCATGTTACGTCTCGGTGTGGGAAATGTGCTGCCTGGCGAAGGCGTAAAACATCGAGTTCAATGAGTGTAATTTTAAAATCCAATCGGTGCGGTCGAGTTAATTTTTGTTAGTTGTTTCATTCAGAATAAAATAAAATAAAAGTTTGTTTCTTTATTTATTACTACCCTAATTGCATTCCACAACAAAAAAAATGGTATGCGATACCGCAACATTGATGCGGTTGTGGAAAATAACAAGCGGCCACATGTTTGGCTTTCGTTTTGCTGAAAATGCATGACACTTCTGATCCAAGGTATCGACCGCTCCTTTAATTGAATTTTAATGTAAATTAACTTCTGGTTGGTTTTTGTTGTTAGTATCGATTGTTTTGGGATGATTCTGAGTGGATAAAAATAAAACTGATCGGTTTTGTTTGGGAACGTAATTTACTAATGACATATTAATTCTGAATCCAAATAAACTTGATTCTGGATCTCTGAATTTATTTGGTAGAAATTCTTGGGGAGTGCATATTTGTTTTTGCTCAAAGTTCCAACACTGATAAGACCTCTACTCAATAATAGATTTGCAAAATTAAATGATGTAAAAAATTATCAAACGTTAAATTTCTTTTCGACTCAAAGTAAAACTCTGAAAACATCAAAAACACATTCTCTCCTCGATTGCAATCTCTTTTGTATTCTATTATTCCAAGGTAAAGAATACCAAACAAAGGATAAGATGTAGCGGTATCACATATCCACCAGGTCTTCATGCCACATTTATCTGGTTTTGTAACCAAGTACTGCTTGAATGACACTCTGACTCGGAAAGGAACTAGTTGCTCGTCAAATGTCAGGTTGATACCTGGTGCATACGTTTTTCTCAAGTTTATCATAACAGAGTTTCACGGGTCTATTTTTGGTACAAATTTGCGTTTCTGTCTTCTTTCCGTTCTAGTTGGTATGGTATGTCATCAAAACGCAACATTGTTGTCCTGAATACTTGATGGCCATGAACTGGATCCCAGAACTCGATAAAATCAAGTATTCCTTGTTTTTTAGTATCCGCTTAAATAGGCAGTCCTATGAAAGCTCTAATTTTGACGCTTTCAGTAAACTTCCATTTTTGCCGATCATTCTTTTCTCCACGGTTATTCGTTAACTCACTTATAAAGTCAATAATTGTGCTATCGACAAAAGGTTCAAACGCAACGTCGACGTCATCAATGCTCCTTCCAGGTGGTAAGATAACTTAGTCCAATTGGCGTCTTATGAAGTTTTGACTGGCAGAACTTCCTTGACCAAACGGCTCAGTGTTCCATTCAGTTCTATCCTTACCAAAATATATTTCAGCTATAAATTTAGCATCATTATCATCGTAAGACAACTCAATTTCATTGGGTAGCTCCTCAAAAGTCTCTGTGGCATCTTCCTCACTATCATCACTATCCAGATAAACAAAATCACTCGTCAGTTGCTTCAAAATCACTATCATTACCCGAGTCAGCATCTATCGCCATTCTCAATTCCTCATCTCTAAGTTTTTGGTTTTGTGTCATTTCTGCATGTATTTCAATTATATTCGTAAATAAGAAAACAACTTTTTTATATTTTTTCTATAACTTGAAACTTGATAGGTAATTGCGTTGTTACTCAATAAAATATGAAGACATCTACTGCAAATCCATAGAATTTACTTGAATCACAGAAATCCTTAAACGCAATTAAGAAATAAGTACGTTCCGAACCAATACGAACCAAATTAAGGGTTTCTGAGAAATATTTCCTTTTATTTACATGTAAATCCAATATGGTAACTAAGAGTCACGGCCTGGATGTATTAGGTATGAAACGAATGACAGCGGTATTTTTTTGATATAACAATACTATGCAAAATATTTTTATTTTTTTTATTTTTTTATTGTATTTCCTAAGGAAAACAAAGTCAACAAATGTGAAGGCGCTACCTTTTCAAAAATTCGTAAAAATCTCAAAGCTGAAACGGTGACTCGAAGTCATCGGGTGGGCCTTTCAGGGTTAAAGTGATGTTTTTTTTTATTAACGTTATAATAGAAGAACACATTAAAAAACGATTACTTTTAAATAGAGTTTGCAACAAGAGTGATTCCTCCATTTGTAGAAAATGTTGTAGATAATTATAGAAACAGAGAGGTAATTTATTGTCGAATTCTATAATATTATATTTATTAGTATAAGAGACATTTTTGAACGGAGAGCACAAAATTTCAAAAACTCAGCAGCGGGTTTAAAAACTCAGAAGCAAATCCAAAGTACGCTTGGTATAAGGGTCAAGAACGTATTCCGGACATTCAGTACATACTAATATTTTTGTGGTAAGTTATTTAATAATAAAAAATACCACAAATAATAAGAAAATATTTCACGTAGGGGAGAAAATAAAGCCGTCGCACATTTACTTGAAATAGCAGAAACTGCAACTTTCAAAGTAATTAATATTGCCATGGAAGATCTGATTTCCAATTTTCCAAGAATTATTCATTTTCCTGCAACCCACCAAGAGAAGGAGTTATTAGCTGGTAGTTTTTATTGTTTGCTATATTCTTTTAGTTACATATATGCAGATAAGCATCTCTATTGTTCAAAGTGTAAATGCATAATTTTCCATTGGCGCCTGAAGAAACATTCTGAACCGCTTCCCTGAAACGGTTCAGCGCTTGTTCTCTCTATCTCAGTTCATGCCTTTTTACATAGGCATGTCCGCTGAAGAGCGATTCGATGCTGTTCTATTTTCTTTTTCCAAAGCAACAAAGTATTTATTTTCAATTGGCTGGTTTTCCAGGTGTCATAGGATGCATCCACGGTAGTTAAATACCTATAAGGAGTCCTGCTCATAAAATAAGGCCAATATATGTAAATAGGCATGATCAAATTTCTGTCGCTTGCAAAGTGATTTATGACTAAAAGCGAAAGCTTTTGGATGTCTTTACTGGAGCGCCTAGTAAAATTCACGACTCCAAAATATTCAAGTTATCTTCAATATTTGAAAATTTACAAAAAATTTGTGAAGGAAAATATCATGTTCTTGAATACACAGCGCATTTGATATGAGAATGGGATTTGACTCCCTACACACTATTGAAAATTTAAGTACGGAGAACAGAAAATATAATGAAAAGTTCTCGGTGGTAACAGTATTAATAAAGAGCTTTGGGTATTCTGAAGAAAATATTCACACAGCTAATTTCAATCGATATTTTGGATGTAGACAAAACAAGCAAATTTATAATTTCTTGCTGTGTTTTACACAATCTTTCCATTTACGCTGATGATCTCTTTGATGAAGATGAAGATTGAGATGAAAACCAGCAGCCCACAGCCCAAGCGTATGAAAACATATCAGAAAGAGAGAAACATTTCAAGATTAGGCGCATTAAAACAGATGACATTTGTAAAAATTTCTGTTTTTCTTATGCGTAAGGTAGCTTTGAAATTTATTTAGGAGCTGTTAATATCTCTTCTTAACACTTAAGTCTTCCTCCATTTGGCTGCATAAAAATATCCGAAACTTTTTTTAACTCTGATCTTCTGTCCACAGATCTAGAAAATAAAGGCTATCGCAAAGTTACAGTTAAGCGCATACATATAATTTTAATCTCACTTACCAATTAGTTTAGCTGCATCGACTGGACTATGAGATGGGCAACCAATAGGCTCATTTCTGACGTCAGGAGCAGTAGGTGTATCTTTTACAAGGCACTCTCGGAAGCCTAAAAAAGGTTATATCTTCCTTCTAACAGAAAAAAAGAAAGGAGATCGAATCAAATTTAATTTATTCCTACTTAGGTACTTAATTAAATATCCAAATTTCGCAGATAGCCCATACTTGTACCGGGTTAACAGGTTTCTAGTCTCTACGTGTTCTTTCACCACAAAACAAGCCTGATTCAGGTACTCTACTTTCATGCATTCATTTGAGGTTTTTCCCATTCGGCATAGGGCTAAGTTCGGTGTAGATCTGACAGCTTCTGGTTAAGTTCACTGCCTCTTCAGTTTTGTTGAAAAGAATTCATTATTTGATAATAGCTTGAAAACCTTCCAGGATTACTTACTTATCTTACTGAAAACGGTTAGTGCGAAGATTCTGTGAACGGTGCGCATGCATCATTTGCTTGGTATCCCATGGTCTTGTTTTTGTTTCTCACCAGCAACAATATGCAATCAAGCGATGCAAGATCTGCGAATACGTAGGTTTGTTAAGCTATTATTCAATATTATTAAAGCTATATTATTGTCAAAGTTGGATATTCCACCATTGTAATAATAACTGTATTATAGTAAATGCAAATAACTGCTCCTGCTACATTCCTTGATTCATTATAGGTAACCCGAGAAGATTTTGATATTGAAGATGCAAGTGAAGGATAAAACTGGTTCAGATCTCAATTTAGTTGTTTAATCAATGTAACCATGAATGTTCTCTATGAATGGAAGCAAGCATAGAAATTGGTTTTCAAACTTTCCTTGAGTTTCTTACTCTTCTTCATTAATCCTAGCTCATTGGTCGCCACAAATATTCGTTTTCGCATAGAATTTTGATTTTTTGTTTTTATTTTGTCCATATAGTTTCCACAAAAAATATTTCCTCCTTCCGTTTGTTTATAGTTTCTGTATTCCCTACTTCTTATATAGGGTAAGTCGAGATGGTTCAATTTTCGAAAACTTTGCAGAAAGGCAATTGATGTAGGAAGGAATATTTCTGTATGTAGAGTTCCTTAACTTGTTAGTGTTACTGAAGCAAACGTCGCAGGTTTGATATTTAATTTTGGCTATTAAACACTATATGCAGGTACAAAATTTGCATTGATTTAAGCTATTTGTTTGGCTTAAAGAATTTATCTAAAGCAATTTCTTCTTTACAAATTCCTAACGCTAGATGACGCCTAAAGCTCAGAATAATGGACATTTAAATACAAAATGCTTTCCACGACATTGTGGACAAGAGAGCGTTGTGGATGCATACGAAAATCTCCCAGTTTTTGAGGAATGTTTTTCTCTTCTGCTAACGGCATGCATTTTTATTATACATCCCCTTGATATACCTCTCAAGCTTTTCAATTCTAATACCAACCTTTCCAAAAATTTAGCAAGTTGATCGTTAGTAAAGCAATCTATTTCAGCTATTTCTCGATCTCACAATTTTCGGGATTCAAGTTCAAGTTTAACGACCATAACAAACACCAACTAACAATCAAGTGGGATTGTCTACCGCCTATTCAAGATCCTTTAAAGTTCTGACCGATGCTGTTACAGTATTATAAAAATGTGTAAGTTCTCTTAAAAAGCCTTATTACATTGATTGTGACATTATGGTTTATAAATGCGCGTCAATAATAAATGTTTTTTTTATCGTAACGTAAGGTTAATTCTTTCAAAACCTCGGTGTAGTTGGCGCCTGTGACTGGAGGATGCTTTATAATAGAACTTGCTTCACCTTGGAGAGAAGTTTTCAATGACAGTTTTTGCACTGCTGATAAAGATTCATTTGTGTATACTAAAGAATTATGATGATCCTCAAAAGACATGCAATCTTTAATATCTCCATTAAAGTAAGGTGTTTTTATAGGTGGAAGTTTGACTGTATTAATGTACTTTTCGACTAAACTATTACTTGGATTTGTTAATGGTTGAGTTGAGATGTTTGAAATCATTTTACATTACAATTCTTGATTTTCTGTTAAGCTTTGTGCAATTTTGCCAAACTGCTTACATCATCAATCGACGAATCCTTGGTGTCATTTGGTAATTCTTTTAATTTGGAACGGCCGTTAATTATGAGTACGAATTTGCCTTTCAGCTTAAAATATTTGGAGAAATAAGAATTTTTAAGAACTTTTATTTTTAATGATTCTAAATCAAATTTATAAATACAAGAAGAAAAAACAACCGCCTTGTCCGGGATTTGAAACCGGGACCTTCCGCTTGCCGGGCGACTGCTCTTACCACTGAGCTAACGAGACAGATGATTTTCCCTCTAGCATTCATCAAATTTGTAACTAGCCTACTAAGCCACGTTTTGCTTTCAGCTGGCATTAACCAGTAACGATGAAAGCGCGAAAAATAAATTAAAATATTTGTTCTGAAATTAATCTCTTTCTTCTTCTTCTGCTTCAATGTCTAACTGAGCCGTTTTTTGTAAATCTATTTGCATTTGAACATCTTCGAAGCTTTCCAACCAACCTTCTAGCTTTCCTAGACGTAATGTGATTTCTTCGTAGATAGAGCTTTTTCAGCATTTATATACTTATGTATGCATGTGACAGGAGCTTTTGTGGCTCCCCTTTTTCGGGTCAAGTTATCCAGTTTTGATTTGTGTTCTTCAAATTATAGAAATATTGGTCATCTACTCGGTTTCTGACTGTTCTTTCAACTGGATGTATTGATGGATGGGATAAGTGAAATTGAATTCACTGACAGTCAGCAACGGTTGAGCTAGTAGTTCCATCTAGCATGTGGATTGAATCTCGAATTGTTTACTTGTTGTATATACTTAGTTGCAGGAATTAGATTTTTATGTTATAAGGGTTGTATAACAGCTACACGAGAAAACTGAAGTGTTTTATAGAGGTACCGCTTTTTCAAATTGAGTTCCGGTGCTAAATTGTTTTATTAGGTAGCACTGGGAACTCTTTCCGGACCTCTCTGCAAAGTAATTTATTCTATAAGTCTTTTATAATAGCTCGAAACAGATCTTTTCAAGGCGTTTAGTTTGCGAACCAATAAAGTTGCCGAAGAGTTTTATAAAGGTATTAACAAATTAAATTAGAGCACTTATAAAACCATTTGATTGCGACTTGAATTGAGCAAGGGGATTTCCCCTTTATAAAGCTCGGAAGATGTATTTTAGCTTTTATGACAACTTTATATGAAATGGAAACTATTTCATTATTAGTAAATACTTTAATAAGAATTATTCTTCACAAATACCAATTTACCTGTGTAAGACAAGTATTGTATGGAGTGTACTTTGACGTTTCCGCTCCTAAAGATTTTACACGAATCTAAAAAGTTTTATAAGTGCTGTAAAGTGCGGTGAAAACATTTGGCCATTTTATTATAAAAAAAAGTGAATATTGCAGCGAACAACATTTTAACATTTAATTTTTTCGTTTATGGAAACGCAAATCTTTTTTGCAAATAAAACAACAACAAAATTGTTGATCTCGCCTCTTAATTTTTTTAAACGATTTGGAACTTAACATTAAAAATATATTTAATAATAAATATGTACTTAACTTCATTTATTTTTAGAATTTAGCAGGCGTGTTGAATTTTTTCGAGCTAAAAGTATAACTTTTACAATAAGATTAAAGTTGCATAAAATTTTAGTCCAATATGAATCGAAAATTAATGTGTAAGCATTACGCAATAATGTTGCAAACAAAATTCTGTTGGATGACGAGGTCTGATTTCATAAATTATTTTTCCTGCTCACACATTTCTGAAGTAAATTTAAAATACATTTTTCATAAAGAAAGATTAGGAGAAAAATAAATGGCTGCAGGAAGGCAGTTTTCACAAATACTATAAAATATCTCCCCAACTATTGTAGATTTAAGTGGTTTTATAAGGGTTTCAAACACTTCCTCGCAGACTTCTAAAATGTTTTATTATTGCTTTATAAATTAGCATCCACAACCCTTATAAAGCTCGCACATCATTTTTAACAACAATTTTATAAAACAGTATGTTTTATAAGGAGTTGTGAGAACATGCCCCTGGCCATAATAAAGTGTAAATTGTTCATTGGAGTATGTGATTATTTCCGTACTTGCGATATGGATATAATTACTCCATAATAGACCCTGCGTTAGTATGGATGGAAAATGTATGCTTTTTATAGCATAATGTATTCAGGCCATACCGACCTTAGAACATTTTTTTAATTTTTTTATTTTTTACCCGCAGAATTCCGAAGAGGACATGAGTACGTAGCTGACTGAGAAGTCGTTGGAAGGCCACGAGATTTTATATACAATGAGCTCTTGACATCGACCAGGGTGTACGGTCGTGTACTTTTCAAGATACAGGGTGTTTTGGAAAAACTAGGATAATTTATTAAACACCCTGTATCTCCCCACTGCCATACAATTTTTTGTTCGTTAAATGACACATTTTATTATATTTTCAGCCACCAATAGTTTGTGTGTTTGAATACTTGGTTGAATTCACGGAACTTAACGAAATGCACTTGATAATGTGCGTAGCCAGAAAAATGTTTAACTAATTTTATTTTAAATAAATTCGACTTGCAAAGACCAATGTTTGGGCTGTGGCAAATTACTATTTGTAAGGCTGGTTTTAAGATATAAGAATTCATGTTCAGTCTAATATTTAGCCTATCGCAGTTAAGTACTTAACCACAAAATTATAAAGAACTATAATTGGTCTTAAGTTTTGTATCTAGTTCTTAATTGGTATACTTATATTGATTTTGGGATGTGAAATATAACCTTGATCCAGCCCATATTCTTTAAAGTAAAAAATTTTGTCATTGAAATTTTTGAAAGTGCGACAAAATAAAATGTAAGCCTGCAAATTTATCATGGACTTGTGAATTAAACCTGTACGCCAGGTACTTCAAATAAGTTATTTTATAGTAGAACAGACGAAACGCCGGAGTAGAACGGACGAAGGACCTATTAATGCTCATCATTAAAACAAAATCACAAACTTTGCAAAAAAACATTGCGTTTTTTTTTCAATTCTTTTCAGTATAGTGTGTCTGCAGAGGATATTTCATTTACGAGCGAGTGTTTCCGTAACTAGCCCTCTTCCTGTATAGTCTGCAAGAGTTGATTGTGGAGTTAACGAATCCAAATTGAATATTCGCTGCCTCATGACATTTGATGTGTTAGGCAATAGGCAGGCAGGCACAAAGGGAACAAGCTGAGTACATTGCCCGGCGTTTCTGATGCATGCAAATGTCGTTATCACGTAACAATCCAGTGGGGCATCCACGCATTGTAATCCTTTAGAAGGCGGAAAAATCCCATACAAACGTCCGTAAATAGAGAGAAAGGACATGAATTTCCTTTTTTACAATTCCTCTGTGAATGGCGCGAAATTTCACTTTTCACATTTTACTGAATCCTTGGGCCCGCAGGAGCTAGCAGTTATATTGCGTTTAGTTATTGTGTGGGTGTGGGTTATTTCGAGATATTAGGTTTGCTGTTTGGAGTTTCAAATTTCATAAAAAACAAAAAGAACAGAAATACGAAAAGTAACTGGCAGTCTATTCGGATTACAATTCCATGCATAAGGGTTCTTTCATCCTTTTACATTCTTTAATTTGTAGATGCTCTAAACACAGGGAAAATAATAATTTCATGAATAACATGTTTTTTACAACTTTGAACAGGAGGTAATTAAATTTTAATAATTTGCGTATTTTTTAAATAAATTACTAGCACTATTCATTGGATAATAGCTACAAATTAATGCTTGTAAATCCAGTGTTACGGGTTTTTCACTGTTATGACCTCGACTTGGCAGTGCTTTCTAAATTATGGATGAGTTGATAAAAAATCTGAGCACCAAAAGCTTTCGAAATTCAGAACCAAAATATGCAAACCAAATAATTTATATTTTTGAATATTGACATATTTTTGGAGCCAATAACCTCTCATAAAGTTCCCTGTCCTTAAGTTTCTTCTATTTTAAAATGCAAACGTTGCCAAGCCACACATAAATTGAAGCTGAAGGGATCCGAACTAAGATTATTGAGGCGCTCGAGCAAATAGTCTTTTATGAATCGTTCTAACAAAATTCGAACATCTTCTAAATATTCCACACTAGTGAATAAATGAGGTACACTGCACGTATTAGCTTCCTGTGAATAATATGTAATCACATATCTCGTCATATTTAGTGGTACTAAAAAATAGTGTTACATGCAATGAAGTTAGCGGATTCTTAAGCTACAAAAACTAATTAGAACAGGGAATAGTGCTTGCTATATGTCATTCTTAACTAACTTAATTTGACATTGAAGCTCAAACTTTTATAAACTGAGTTTCCACAATAGAACGTTTGAGAAAGTTATGGAAGGAATATAGGACATAAATACCTAGAGACATGAGAGATAAACTTTGAGTGTGATTAATTTTGTGAAATCTTGAGATTTAATACTGATAACTAAAGAATTATCTTTTGTAATGATGGCCGCCAAACAAATCCCATCTGGCTCGAGCAATATGGGTCCCTTTGATATCTCCAAGGCTAAGCCTTCTTGTCGACTCGGCGGTAAACCGACAGTGCAGGTACCTACAGTTAATATAGAAAATGTGAAATATCGTTTACAATAGGGCAATTAGAAAGGATAGATTCTCGGAATATCCGAGAATGTTGAATGAAGTGTAATAAATGCCGGCTTCTTGATTATTTTAGTGGTGCAGTAGCAATATCAGAATTTATCTTAATTCAATGATTTCGTATATTGAGTTCACGGTAACTAGGTGGTAAATCGTGTTCGGGCGGGTCGTCAAGTTGTGTGCATTTCAAGCAAAAATGTGAGTGTGTTTTTAACACTGACTTATAACAATGGACTGAGCCATTGCCGTCTTTATGTTCCAGGCCGTGACATCGAATTCTTTGAATGTATTAGTGTGGTACGATTTCGTACTTCTCTTAGCATTTGTTCTTATGGAAAAATGCATTACTTTCAACTTCAACCATCTGCACAATGTAAATAAGCCTCCGTACTAAAAGTTTTATTCAGGAATTTTGTTATTCAATTCCTTGTGCATTTATCAGCATAAAAATCTAAGCACTTTCCTTAAGAAAATTGTTTATATTTAATTACTCAAACATAACACTACAAATAAAAATGAGAAAACGCGTTGAATTCTGTTGCCTTTATACAACAAATCACACTGGAAAACAATCAGAGCTTTGTGCTTGCCTATTGAGTTATATGAAAAAAATAAGTCTTTCAATGTTTAACAGACAGTAACTTCTTAAGTATAATAAAGACAAAAAGACAATGTTAACCATTTTTTTATATTATCCCATAATGCTTCTATCAACTTAAAAATATTTTCCACATTCCATATCAAATAATTCAGTTTTTTTCATTTCAAACATGACTCAAAGTATTTTTTAATCAATGAATCGGCAAAGGTACACATTCGCCTCATATTTTCAAAAGCTTCGCTTGTTCACTGCGCTGTGAATCGAATGGACGGCAACGGTTTTTCTGTGTTTAACTCTTCATAACTTTTAAATTATAATTCAAAGGTAATTCAAATATTAGCCTATTTTATACGCAAATTTGTTGCCTTTATAGTAGTATAATTTATACTTTAGGTTTTTATACATTTTCAAAAGAAAATCAGTTTCAAACAAAAGTAGATCTGATTTAAGAACTATTTGCTCCCACTTTGAAGTGAGCTTTTATTTCTCCGTGAGAAAATACAGAGAAATGAAAGCTGGTATGAAGGCAACAGAATTCAACACATTTTCTCATTTTTATGTTTAGTGTTAGGTTTGAGTGAAAAAATATTAACAATTTTATTAAACAAAGTACTTAGATTTTTATGCTGGTAAATGCACAAGCAATTAAACAACAAAATTCCTGAATAAAACTTTTAGTACGGAGGCATATTTACATTGTGCAGAAGGTTGAAATTGAAAGTAATGCATTTTTCCATAAGAACAAATGCTAAGAGAAGTGCGAAGTCGTACCACTCTAATACTTTTGCAAGTAGCAAAATCATTTTGTGTCACGGCCTGGAACATAAAGACGGCAATGACTTAGCGATTTGCTATTTCATGTGGCACAAAAAATATTGTGTTTCTGTATATCACCGTTAGAGCACCCTTTAAAACGATTACATAAAAATCATGTAAAACTGAACCAATCAGATGAAATTTTACACCCATAAATCGAATTTCATTAAAAAAATATATTTTCTTGTGCCCAAGTGATATTTTAATCGCTTATAAGGAATTAAACTCATTCCGACTTTAATTTCCAAAAGTTATTCTTAACTGAATCCTGCTTATGGGCAAGAGAGACGGAGCATGGTAAACACTATCTTTACCTTATTCCTTCTGCGGTGATTGCTTCTGTAGCCAACATAAAAACATTGTTATAAGTCAGTGGTTTTGAAGTTATGAATGTAAATCAGAAGAACTTCAAGTCTACGATTTGACAGTTTAAGTGGGGAAGTAGTTAGTCCTCAACAGAGCTACTAGAATATATGGAAACGCACTGGATAAAATGAAATGAAGGTGCAATCCTCTACGTTCTTTATGTCCAATTTTTGAAAGGCGTCCACAGCACGAGCTAACGGTAATTTTCAAATTGGCATTTTACATTTACGCTGATATTATCTATTACTTGGTAATAAATGATGATCTTTCAGTATTCTTCTGGTTATGTATCGGCTGGGAAATGTAATGTATTACCTTTGCCCACAGTCGATTATGTATAAAAGTCCTTTTGTTGACGCCTCATATTTGAGACTAACTGGTTCTAGCGAAATCTCGTGCTTTTCATCAAACTGCTCGATGTCTGTCAAGATTTTGAACTGATTCCTGCATGCTTCGAAAGTACCTATAGTACTTGCCAAGGGGTCACTAGCCTGACCAGGCATTTTGGGTCAGGACAAAATTTACTCAGTACATTCACTATAGTGAAACGAAGAATTCTGGTTTGGTAATGCGTAATAGTTAGCATTCCAAGTACTTCCACTGTTCTGACGGATCTCTTTCTCCAAAGTCAATTTAATTGCTCCATAATTTTTCAGTATTAAGTCAAAGACTCACAAAGATATTGCAGGTATATCCTGTCTATAGAACTCAATTTTCTAAAATAGAATTGAATATCTGAAACACAGTGTTTCACACCCAACAAATCTTCTTAGGGAAGCTCTCAATTTTTTTATTGGAATTTTCTGGATATTTTTTCATTAGAGTTTGTATGCATTTTTGGCTGTCGACAACGGCACACATGAAAGTGTTGTATCTGAAAATAACCTCCATTCGGCCACTAATTGAATAATAATTCTGTCGAAACATTTTCTGTAAATTTCTAAGAAGAAATGAATGCTTATTGCTTAACTAGCGTCTACACTCAAAAAATTATTAGCCGTCCCCCAAGCACTAGTTGTCGGAAAACTGCATACAAGTTCTGAAGAAAAAATATTCAATAAATTTCAAGGAAAAAATTTAGTGGGTGTCATACCGGGAGCGGCGCGGCATTTTTCAGTTGCCGCTGCACGATTGTTCTTGCAAATTTAAATGTATAAGTCACACCAGGAGCGGCGCGAAGCGGGGCGGCACGGCACAGCAAATTAGTTGCCGCGCGGCCATTTTGGAGATTACTCAAAAACACAATTTTGCCGCTGCCGCTGGCGGCAAATTTCCTTTTTATTCGAAATAAGTCCGTACAATTCGTTAAATGAGGCTTTTTGCATTCTTAAGTATTTGTAATCGAACTTCATCACTTTTCTTTGCTTTTCTTCAAGCAGAGCTACTAATAATAGAATTTCTTCCTCGGAACTAGAGTACATTTGGATAAAATCTGCCGCTCTCGGTGCGAACACTCTATTTTGCCGCGTGCCACCGAGCAGTGCCAACCCGTGCCGTGCCGCGCCGCGCCGCTCCTGGTGTGACCAGGGATTTTAGGCTTTCTCTACATCAGGTTGAGACATCGTTGATTTTATATTGGAGGGAGGCATTGCTGTCGATCTCCAATATGTACTGCATACAAACTCTGAAGTAAATATTTCCAGCAAATTTCTAAGAAAAAATTAAGGGCTTCTCTCACTGACTTATAACAATGGACTGAGCGTATTGCCATTTTCCTATAGGAAAGAATGGCGCAAGTTTTACAGTTTTCTCTATCGCTCTATGGCAGAGTTGGAGCCACCAACACAAAATATTTCTTACTAAACGTTTTCTTATGCCATTTGATGTTTTTATGTTGGCTGCAGATGCAATCACGGCAGAAAGAATAAGGTAAAGATATTGTTTACCATTCTCCGTCTCTCTTGCCCATATGCAGGAATCAGTTAAGAATAATTTTTGAAAATTAAATTCGAATTTAGTTTAATTCCATATAAACGATTAAAATATTACTTGTAGGTCCACAGAAAAATATAGATTTTTAATTTAATTCGATTTTCGAGTGTAAAATTTCATCTGACTGGTTGAGTTTTACATGTTTGTTATGTAGTAAAAGTTTTAAAGGGTGCTCTAACGGTGATATACAGAAACACAAAATGTGTGCCTCATGAAATAGCAAATCGCTCAGTCCATTGTTATAAGTCAGTGGCTTCTCTACATAACTCCAGGCTGTGGTGCTCATGATTAGTGGAGGCCGTGTACAATATGAAGTTTTAATAATTTTTCAACAGAGATGGAATCTCAGAGATTCGACATTATTTTTCACTGAGGCCAAACTACACAATGTGCCTGCAATATCTTTGTGTTATAGAATCTTTGTCTGTATGTTTACTTTTGTGTAAAAATGGCTGAGTAAAATTAGAGACGATAATACTAGCTAGTAATGAAAGAAGTTAACATACAACTTATAAGAACTACCTGGGTAAACCGACATAAATTTCACAGCAATAATTTTTGTCGTACTGACAACTGAAAGAATTATTTCAAATAACAAATGAAAAAAACAAGAATATTCATCCACTTTATCTTATGTAAAAATGTTGAGTTTTGCTCAGGAGGAGAAATGCATTCAACTGTAAATTTGTTTTAGTCTGAGAAGTTAACATACACATTATGGGTAAAAAATTTGTGAGCCTGCGTAAAGACTTTGAAGCCTACCTGTGCAAAAACTTTCGAGTAAACATCTAAACCTTATTGCTATGCAGTTTTTGGAGTGACAACTCCATCTGGTACATAGTACTTAGCGCCTTTCCGAATCCAAGTGTTGATCTTCATCTTGTTATTACAGCTAGCGATGTAACATCGAGCGAAGCTCTATTCGAATCCATGTAGATACATATACAGGCTTGAAGTAAAACAGCACCAGCTTTTACTAAAACGTCACATATCAAGGTAACTACAAGAATTCGGACAGTTTAGCTTCGTCTTCGTCTTACTATTCCTATAACTGAAATTACAAGAAAGAGGCCTTGTATTCGGACAGGCCTTTAGAATTGCCATTTCATGGCCTGTATGGGTTCCAGGAGTACTTTGTAGTTTTTGTAGGCTCGCATGATGACCAGGTTATGAGAAGTGAATATACAAAGTTTCGGGGCCGGTAAAAAACGTCTTTGCTAGTGAAACATTGGCGCATGAGTTAACAACCACGAAATTTAGTCCGTGCGCGAAACAATTGATGTAAATTGCGTAAGGCTGAATTTCTTTTATAATAACTTGTAGGCCTCGATTTTTACTAGACAGTGGCATCATAAGATGCAAGTGCAAGAATTGGAATATCATCCAAATGGTATTTATTCAATATGTCAAAAATTAATGTAGCCAATCCAGCCGCATATCTGGAGTCGGAATATTTTATAAAACCTATAAATGTTGCCCCTATTAACATATCTTATGGGTATTCGAAATTGTTCCTTTTTAAAGCATCTGACCTCGTCCACACACAAAGAAAAAAGATCACTGCAACCAACTCCATAAGGCGCGGCATCTCACTATTAAAGAATTTCTTTATGTTTTCAATGTATTTCCGCATGCTTGGTTGGGTGGAACTTAAATATAATTAATTATGATTAATTGGA
Source organism: Dioctria linearis (assembly GCA_963930735.1). Taxonomy (NCBI): domain Eukaryota; kingdom Metazoa; phylum Arthropoda; class Insecta; order Diptera; family Asilidae; genus Dioctria; species Dioctria linearis. The sequence goes on from OZ005740.1 coordinate 101,985,266, forward strand.
TTTAATAATTTTTGTTCGTGTTTATCTTAACGATTTACTTTCCATGCGCTATGACTCCGCGTTGAATCGTAGTGTACCGACGATCAATTCTAATATGGCCTGCAGTAATATCAATACTGACGTTTTTATTAAAGAATGCAGACAACTTCCGAGGTATGCACTATTTTAATGTAGGTATATCCATGAATTGGTGAGTTAATATTTTCTCAGCTTTTTTCAAATAATTAATTATACGCAGCTATTTCACACGAAAACGATTGCCATCTCCGATTTGGACGAACTTTCAAAGTTTGTATGAAATTCAAAAAAGCTCCCGTATTTTTTATTTCTCCTACCACGCCCTACACTTCCGGTAGGGGTGTTAGAAATTTCGTAATTTTACGATGAATTGTGTTTTATAAGAAATCATATCTTGAGAACGGAGCAACCGGTTTTTCTAATTCAATTGCCAATGAAGCCAAACTATTAATATTTTTCAAACAGAAATGCAGAAACAACGAAGGCTTTTTGTTTTTTTTTTTTATAATAAGGGTTGTGACTAGGCACACTGGCCATTTTCCAAATATTCATTTTCCATTTTCGAAATATCAATTTACCACTCACTGATTTAGTTAAAATGGTAATATAAGATAAATTCCCTTTCTTAAATGGAAGTTTTACAAGAATACAAAGTAGCTAACCAACTTATGAACAAATTTTTTCATTTTTACTTTTATTTTTTATGGACAGCGATGGATGGATCGATCCATTGCTTACGTTTTCTTCCGGACATATTTAAAATCAAAAACAGAATTACTTTCGAACTAAGCACGTCAAAATTACACTGATTACTACGAATCGTAAGGATTTACGCAATAAGGTCCCTGCCCTGGCCTTTGATCATTGCAAATAAACACAACGACGCGTGTACACATGCAAATCCGAGCGTGGAATATTAGGTTTACTCAAAAATATGTATTTTGTTACGTGCAATAGAAAAAGGACAAGCGACATCTTCATACTTCGCTTGGAATGACTAATTAAGTACGGACATATACAACTTTAAGAGAGTCGTATCACAGAAAGTGCAAACGATATCTTTAGCTTCGCAGTATCGATGTCTCGAGTACCGATATTCGGGAAGGATCTAGGACAATTTGTTGACTATAAATACGGCGCCTCTCACCACCAGGAGGCTAGTCTTCCTTCAGACAGAGAAGTGAACAGAGTAAACTATTTGGATTGCGAAAATTAGAAGTAAAGTAATAGCGATAAGTAAAGTAGAGTGGATTTCATAATTGTTTGTGAATGTTACAATAGTAAACAATATAAATAAATAAAGACAGAACTTGTGAAAAATATTTGAAATATTATATTTCAATAACGAACTAAGGCCACGCTCGTAACAATATATTGAAATAAAAGAAATAATAACATATTGTACCGCCAATCTGTAAAATCGCTGTATAAAATTGCCCGTGTGTATTTCGCTCACATCACTTATCGCTACCGCGTTGTTATGAGAACCGCTGACCGTGGCAGCTGCTGCTGCCCTTGATAATGACGGATGATGCATCAAACTCGCAAACGAAAAAACCAAAGCATATCATCTCTTCATGACTGCAACAAATCCAACATACATTGTGACGCTCTTCGTGATTGCTTCTTAGTCCGCCAAACTCGAACGCGATTGCAGCCAACTACAACAAGTGAATATAAACATAAAAGCTATATATGATCACATAAATTAATTAATAGCGACGCTTCAATCTCAACACGAGAATTCCTCAGCGGAATTCACGGCCACCTTCGAGAGAGCTCGACAAATATGCGAGAAATTAGATATTAAGTTTAAACGTCCTCGAGTGGTGGAAAAATAGACCCATAGATTAAATTGTCCATCTTAAGATGGTGCAGAACACTTCAGAATCTTCATTCAATCCTTATACTCTCTGATTTTATTTATGAGAGATCGCACTAAAAAGCATTTTGACTTATACTACTCCACTCTGAATATATATAATAAACTTCAATTTTAGCCATTGGAGAAGATATACAGAGGATATGCGGAGCTATTCTACAGAATTTTGTTGCCTTGATCCTTAGCCCTAATCGTATTTGTACTTACATATACCTATATTTGTGTTTGTCTTATTTCATAATAATTTTATATAAAATTTAATACTTTATTAATGACTTTATACTTAAGTCTATCACTAAAACAACGTAATAAGGAGAAATTGTTTAAAGAATAGCAACATTTTAAATAGAATTAGTGGCGTATACGTCGAATCGACGTCTATTAGACTTCTAGGATTAAACAAATGGCTTGAGTAGGGAAGATTCATTACTCAAACAATCCCGTTTTACCGAGCTGTATGCGATACAATCAAGATTGGCCTAAATATGCCAGGAATAACGTGTAGTATTGAAGATTCATTTAGTGCATTACGGGCTGTTAAGACATGGAATCGATCAAAGATGGGAGATGCGAGGCTATGCGTTCTGTCCAAGCCACAGAAAAAGGGCAAAGGAGGACACTGTTGAGCAATTTTGATCAAACACGCCTCAAGTTTTTATTCAAACAGTGACTTTCCGTAATTTTAATTTTTACTGATAATAAATGAATTTAAAATATACTTAATAATATTTTTTGTGTACATTCTTTTCCAAGCCTTGCACCCCCCTTCCGGTGGCTATGCTGGTTCACATAATATCACGGTGCGATATTAGAATCATCAAAGTGTACGATATTAGGAAAACCGAAGCAGGTTTTATTAGGTATATCCTGTGGACGATATCAGGCAAAGCTATACAATATAACTGTTTTCTTAACAAAGGGAATAGCAGCATAACAAACCTGTTGGCTACTGCATATTACACTACATCGAACGCACATTCACATGGTATCATGATACAACCAAAAAAATGAATGCCCGTATGTAATATCGTAATTTATATGCAAGTTTGATTGTTGAAATGGTTTTTCGAATATATTTCTAGAACGGTTAGTCTGTGAGTAAAAATGGTTATATCCAATTTCATAGCCCTTCATATTCTGAAGAACTTCTCAGTACAATAAAAACATCTTAGATTGATTGTTTTCACAGTATACGTAAAAAACCTAAATTTTTATATGGCAACACCAAGAAGGGATTGCCGGTTTTGATGCGTTTTTTAAATCGTATTTATTATTATTATAAAAACGCCGTGTATAAAATTTCAGCTCTCTACGTTGTTGCGTTCTCAGACAGGGTCCAAATATATGGTGAAAAATTTATATGGCAACCCCCCGAAGGAGTTAACCGATACGTCCCATTTTCGAAATTAGATTTAATTTTCTTATTTTTAATTTTAAAGCCCCTGTGAAAAATTTCAGAGCTAAAGTATACGCGCTCTCGAGTTATCGTGAAGCCGGACAGACAGACGGACATGTATAAATCAAAATATCTTTTAATATTATGTGTGGGTGTCCGAACCATTTTGCTATACCAGAATTATTTCTGTGCGTTACAAACGAAATGACAAACTTAGTATACCCTAAATAAACTTCTTCGGCGAACTGGCGGTCGCAAGCGCAGTGGAAAATCTAAAATCTTCCTGTATTTAAAAAAAAACTATTTGCTATTGAGGACTTCTAACATTTTTTTAAAATTGTATTCTTAAGTGCTAAGTCTTATCTATCCATGGTCAAAAAATTGCGGTCATATTTGGCTTTCTTATGGAGATTTGTAAAGTAACCATATACCCAAAGTAACGCAATATGGAAGAACTACACGTCTCCAAGACTACTAGCCCCGTTTACTTTTATTTTGAGGCCATACATAAGCGTTATCTGTCAAAAAAATTGCCGTAATGCCTGCATTATCTGGAAGTAAATTTCCTAGTCACCTATAAAACATAATACTGCAACTAGTTCAAAAAATAAATTTGAAATATCCAATAAATGAAAATTATCTAATAAATCTTTATCATTTTTATGTTAACGACCTCACACCATCAATCATCTTAGAAAGACCTTTCCGTGGCAGTATATTAGCAGTCACGTGCTCGTCATCTTACAACTTGTAAGCTGAAGCGTATGAATAAATAAGAAAGGAGAGATTTTGTATTCATGAGAGTTTAAAAAACTTTTTATTTAAAAAAAAGGGACATCATGTTCATCTTTCCTCTCTATGATAACGGAGAAAGTTCTCAGAAAACGGTAAATCGCTATTATTTTCTTACGAGAAGCTCACAAGTAAAGTCGATAATACGAAAGGCTGTTTCGCAGTTGTTTCGTTTTACCATCCTAAGAAATTTATCGCATCAAGATGTGTTTGACCATATGGTGTCCTTTTCTAACGGCATCCGGAATAATGGATATAATATCGCTGGAACAAAGATTGATAAGTTTTGCTCAGCGACATTGTTTGAAACCTCTTTGGGAAAAGGGATTTTCATTTCACTGATTTCTAATGCAATTTCCTCACACGATATTTAAGGCGCAGATGTTCTGAATTGAAAAGGAACTGGAAAAAGCCAATAACACCGAAAATGAGAACAAAAGATTTTGCCACAGAGAATATAGTGTAATGAAATGCCTACCACTGTCAAAGGAAATGTCTAAAGTTTTCGAAAAGTTTAAAATAATAACTGTCCAGATGGGATGGCACTTTGAAGTTGTTCGAGATTATAAACATCAAAAACTCCAAAAGGCAGTGAAATTTGTTTGACTTGAATTCAGTTGTCACTGCGTAATATTAGGTAGCCGCTGGCAGGAAATTCGGTAACAGCTGGCTTCAACATTTTTAATTAGACATCTTCCAGTCAATGTCGTCAGACATTTTAAATTAAGTTACCTTTTACTTTTTAATTAACAAATGTATATTTTTGACGAATCTTTTTTATTATGGAAATGAAATTAGGAAAAGTTTTGTGATAATTTGTCCTTTGTTGAAATAACTGGTCTTCATTTAGGAACTAACAAATAGAAAACAGATTAATTTAGGGCGAACGCTATATGACCTAATGCATAATGTGAACTTGATCTATTCAGAGGTATGTTTCTTGTGATTGTTATTGGCCTTATATCGGGCATATTTTTCTTGCAGTTATGAAGGGAAGGTAAATGCGAGGGAAGTCGACCCAATATAACTGCAACTATGTTGTGTTCTGCACTCACTAAAGCATTTCTGACGTTTCGATGATTCTCAGTAGAACCTTCAGTTAATAGTAGAGAGGCAAAAAGAATTGTTCTTCCAGCATCGGAGGAAAGGCCGATAACTTCCCAGAAACCGTTCAGTCGACTCAGCTAATCTTCCAGACAGAACGGACAAGCGACGATATCATTGGCACTCAATTTAGCTTTACGCACGCTGGGGCTTATATCTTCCTGAGTATACAATGTAATAAAGATAGTGAATGTGTATTTTATCCAAAGTCCGATTTGCGTGTCAGTGACTAGAGCGGTTTGAAACGATAGCGACATGTATTTTATTGAAAATCATGTTAGTTTCATTGCCATTCTAATACCGGAAATCTAAGGATAATAAATTATGCTGCTTTACAATGAACTATGTCTTCTCGTTACTTATTTAAACAAGTAAAAAATCTAAAATTTTTCTAACATGGAGAGCGTCCCTACTCGTCATCACCGATTTCGTCCAAACTCACAGTATATGTTCGGCTCCAGATGGCTAAGCGAAAGCGAAATAATACATAATGTAGGTGAATCCGGGGTTAAAATTAACATTTGATAATTATCATCTTGCGGGTATATTCCCAACATTTAAGCCGCCGTCTTATCGGTGCAATTATCTATAGTCTGTTACCTGTCATATATAGAAAACCAGAAGTCATTATTCCAATTAGCTAAGGAGAATTTTCCAAAATAAGATTGCGGGGTTCGCTAAATTACTTTCGACTTACATTAAGTAGCAGCATATACATATACTGTAAAGCTACCACACATATCTCTCAGCCAAATTCCAACTGATTTTCAAAGTTCTCTTCGCTAAGTTCATTGTCAGTTTTTTATGATTTTTTGAAACTATTACGAGACTCGTACGGAATCGGGTTACAGAGTGGCAATCCGTTGCGGGTTGCTTATACATATATTATTATAATAAAAATATAAATAAAAAAAATGAATTATTTTTCCAGGGGTTGGGGTATTTATTTTATATTCTACTATCTGTGTAGGATATTCGGATGATAAATTCAATGTCAAAAGATCATTCATACACACCAATGGGAAAAAATTTCTCATTTCGCGAAGTCGGGTGTTCTTGGGAAGGAGGAGTAAATGTTATCCGATTTGAAAAATTCCTTTTGCTAGTTTTTCTTGATTTTTTTTGATTTATGTAACATATTTTCCCTCCCCTTCTGATTAAGTTGCGAAATTTAATTTTCGACAACCAAATTTCTGTCGATATGTTTTTCTACAACTTATCGATTAATCCAATATTTGCTCCTATATGGATGTGCTTTTATGCGCGATTAGCTCTACAAAATTTCAGAAAGATCGGATGTCATTTACCAATTTAAAAAAATTAAATCTACAAAAATTTAGCATACCCACTTTTTGCCATCTACCGGCGATCTTTAAAAGTCGAAATTCGTCAAAAAGAAAATGATTATAATCAATTTCATAGGATTTCATATTCTGGAGTACTTTTCAGTACAATAAAAACAGCTAGGACTAATCGTTTTTACAGTATACGTAAAAAAACTAAATTTTTATTTGGCAAAATCAAGAAGGGTTTGCCAAATTTAGACCATTTTTGAAGATGTATTTACAATTACTATGAAAACATAGGGTACAAAATTTCCACTCTCTATGTCGACGCGTAAATATGTAGTAAAAAGGAAATTTTTTGTATAGCCATCCTATGAAGGAGTTGCCCGATTCGTCCATTTTTCTTTTAAAAATCTATGTACAAAATTTCAGCCCTGTACGTCGACGTGTTGTCAGGCACTGTCCAAAATATATAGTAAAAAAAGAAATTTTTATATGGCAACCCTACGAAGGAGCTACCTGACTTGTCCCATTTTCGAACTTAAACTTACTTGTGTTTTGCTCTAAGTGAACGCGTTCTTGATTTATCGCGAGGACGGACCGACAGACAGACGGACGGACGGACGGACAGACGGACATGCACAAATCAAAATAATTTTTAGTATTATGCGTGGTTATCCAACCCATTCTTCTCTACTAACATTATTTCAATGCGTTACAAACGGAATGACAAACTACTTAGTATACAATCGTTCTCCCATAAATAAAGTCAATATCTTGAACGGAAACGTCAATATGCTAAACTACTTCAGTTTCACTCGCTTCTCTAATATAGGAATGGTATAATGTACATATTATTATTATACACATCATGTAATACTAATTAATCATTTGTAATATTGTAATAATATACACATATGTACAAGTATACATATATACATGCAGCATGTAAAACAATAAGTCGGCTCCTTAGCCTAACTGCTCATTAAAGCAGCACTTCAGCCTGATCACAATTTTCACGGGCTCTTAAGCCTAAAGATGAACAAATCGGCATATAGACATGATCTTCAGAAATATAGCAGCATAGGAAATATACGGCATATAGGCTGCCCTGTAGCTGACTTGGCGAGTTACGACTCTTACAATTAGACCCAGCAAAGCGGCATTCTTAGCCTAGTATAGTCTAAAGTACGATTTGATTAATTTATTATTATTGTCCAATTGGAGTAGAAACACTAAAATGGTTAAGGAGTCTAATAAACTGCACAATTGAATGATCGGAATCAAAGTACTTTGAGTCATTTGATGTGGTAGGAGTTGGTGGGCAGGAAAACATAAAACTCGCACTTGCTTGCATTGGAACTTTTATCTTAATGCCGAACTTGTGTTCTCGAAATATTTCCACGGGCAAGTTAAACACTAGCTTGACAATTGCGATGTATATCTTCCTTGATTTCATATGCAAAAGCAGCATTTACTTCATCATTATCCACACTATTTTTACGCTAGCTTAAATCTATGTATAGCCGATAGCTTCCGAGTATGTATCAAAAGTTTTGGAACTTCCGAATCGCCAAGCTATAGCAGTTAATTGTTTCATTGCCAATAATTCCAGAATAAATCGCCAGTATGTTTTCAGTTGCTAGACATAACCAATGATCGGACCTCTACTTCAATCGGAGTAGATCTACTCCATTTTCAGCGCTTTACGTACTTGACTAAATCTACTCCATTCTCCGTAGCTGTAAAACTCATTGACATATAATAATACTGGACTGAGCGTTGTTGCTTAAAAAATGGCACAAATTTTGAACACGCTGTGAAAACCCATTATTTCTTACAATTGTACACCGATTCATAATTTATTATTATTTGTCGATTAGAAACATTAAATGTGTTAAAAAAAAGTATTGCATTAAACAAAAATTGTTTAGGAAGACATACTTGTTACAATTAACACAAAAATTTATTTTTAATAATACTGCAAAATATACTCCTCTGCAGATTTGGTGTCAAACTTAATTGAGCTTGAAGGAGATAAACGTATATAAGCAATATATTAGTCTGAATTTTCAGTTTTATTCGTGATTGAACGAGCGATCAGCAAACATCGAGCGGACTAAGCGGATTAAGGATTAAGCAGACAAAAGCCGACGGCATTCCCGCATTATTACATGTGTGAGTGTTTTGTTGGTTATGTGAAGCGTGCGTGTGATGTAGTAATACAGAAACACATAGGCACATATAACTGAAGTGTAGTGCAGTGGTAGAGACACAAATAATTAATACACATACATGTATATAAAAAATTAATGATAAGTGTTGTGATTGTGATATTGGAACAATAAAATAAATACAGCTAATACAAACAAGTGCGGTGATAAAGGACACCTTATATTGTGTTAATTATGAGTTTTATTAATTTACTCAATTTTAAGCCAGGGTTTGAAGCCGACACAGCAACTCTCAGGGCCGCTGTCGAGAGCAGCCTAAGACGGCTGCACCAAAAATATGAATTGGGACCACCCGAAATCGACACCGAAGAAGCAGCCAGGGACCTCTTTAGCGACGAAATTGGCTTGCCACGTAAGGACACAGCCAAAGAAGACAGCGCAGCAGCCAAAGAAGACAGCGTAGAAGATATGTCCACAGACCCAGGTGAGATATCATCATCTGATTCATCATCTTCCGAGGATGAAAAGGACGAAAATAATTATACCGTCGTAGATAATAGGAAGCGGAGAGCTAGAAGGAGCCCAGTGACCTCGCCGCTGTCAGCCGGAACGCCTGCAAAAAGGAAGCCATCACAGCCAGCCAACCAGCAACCATCCAGGGTGGAACATACGGGTGGTTTCTTTCAAATTCTAGGTAATCGAAAGGACTTCGAGATACAGCCCAAACCAACAAAGGCTCAGGTTGAAAAGACAGTGAGACCTCCTCCGATTGTCTGTCATAACCTGAATGTCAAAGCATTCAATTTCAAGCTTGATAAGCTCGCAATAAGACCAAAGTTTTTTATCAAAACTTCAAAGGGCACCAAGTGCATTATCAAGCCAATTAGCCAGGATGATCATAAGGTACTGTTCGGTATCATCAGGGACATCGGTGTACAGAGTTACACTTTTACGCCTAAGTGTGACAGGACGACGCCACTTCTGCTGAGAGGAGTTCAGCATACATACCAGGCCGAGGATGTGAAGACAGCACTCGTTGAAAACTTGCGTGGACTCACAATTAACTCTGTGACGCATTTTAAAACGCCCAGGAGCAAGGAATCGAATTCTTTCGTAATTAATTTCGGAGGTAATTACGATATTAAATTTATAATGGCCACAAATCGCCTTCTGAACCAGATCGTTTACTGGGAAAAATACCGCGCTTCTGGAATCTCCCAGTGCAAGCGTTGCCAGGATTTCGGCCACGTTGCGAGGAACGGCGCGGTCGACTACAGGTGCGTGAAGTGTCAAAATGTACACTTACCAGGACAATGCGAGCGGAATAACGAGAAGGAAGGTGCCCCATACTGTGTAAATTGTAAAGCTGAAGGACATCCAGCCAGCTATAGAGGTTGCTCCAAGTACAAGGAGGTAGTACAACAACGTGCCAAGAAGACTGAGGAGCGTCGCCAACGTGAAGACTTCGTGAAGGAAGCCACAAGGAACTACATGCAGCCAGGTAAATCTTTCGCCCAGGTAATCTCTAAAAACAAGTTCACTAATAACAATTCTGTTAAACCAACAGCTCCCAAACCCCAAGCAGCACCGAGGTCTGCCCCAAGACAGCTCCCAGAAAAACCAGAGTGTCAGAAGTGGACGATTTCTGCACTTAAGAAGCCAAGTCTTTATTTGGCTGCGACCTTTTCGTCCTTGTGGGCAAAATCAATAATTTCCTTCCTAAATACAGGAAGCTCTCTTCCATCTCGGAAAAACAAGCAGCTTACCTTCAATTTGCATTTGGACTATGTCTAGGCAATTAAGTAAGCTGAAAATCATGTCACTTAACTGCAATTCACTAGTAAGGCACAGCAAAAGAGCAGCACTAAATCGCTTCCTGATTGTGCATAAACCCACATTTATGTTCCTCTCTGAAAATCTCCTCACTGAGAAACATAAGTTAGCTTTTGAGCACTACAACTTCATTCGTCAGGACAAATCTGAGACCACCCTAGGCACTGCCCTTCTCATTAAGGAAAACCTTAAATTCGAAGAGGTGAGAATAAGTAACCTTTCCAATATGGAATGCACTGCTGTCAAGTTAGAACTTCGTGACAAAGAGTCTCTTCTCTTAATCGGCCTATATAATAGATGCCACGCCTCGGGAGCAGATATCCAGAATAGCATGAACAGCATTGCTCGAATCTCGGACAATGTCACTTATACGGTGCTTGGTGGTGATTTCAATGCCAGCACCCGTTGTGGAACGACTCTGTCGTAACTCCGTCAGGCAAGGCAGTACATGACTGGCTGCTCTTCAACACCACCCATGATTTCGTCGTCGTCTCGCAGGATACTCCGACTTTCTCGCGATCTGGGTCAATTCTTGACTTCTATATCGTAACCTCTAATCTAATTAATTTACTAACCCAATTTTCAAATTACGCCTGCACATCGCACATGGCTGAATCTGATCACTTGGCAGTTGAACTCTCAATCACCCCCAGCGCACCCTTCAATATTTTGACTTATGACCCTCAAGCCTCAACTTCACTCAAAGACGTTGACTGGCGACAATTTCAAGGCAGGCTCTCTCAATTGCTCACAGGAAATCTCTCTGACTAGCAACGGAATCGCACGAAATTGGAAATTAACTTCCACATTAACTTCCTCAACAACGCCATTGAAGGACATGTCGCCTTCTTTTCCAGCATAGTGCCGAGCAAACACTACAAATACAAAAATCTCCCGCCTCAACTGCAAAAATTATACAAATATAGGCAGAAACTTCGAACAATACTGAACCGAATTTTTCACCGAACCCTTAATAGTCACAATCCAGCCTACAGAACCGTGTTATCGCAAATTAATTACTTGTCAACAATTATTGAGGAACAAACGAAAATGTTTCTGGATCAAGATTTTACGAAGAAACTGGCCTCCATTCAACCCGGTCCACCCTGCTTGCAGGACATAAACAGGATCTGCAACAGGAAAGCAAAACTCCCCAAAACGATTTTAAGCGGCTCGAACGCTTACAATCTTCCCCAAGAAAAATGCAACGCTTTCGCGGAATATTTCCAATCCACCTTCAAAGACAACTCATCTCTAAGCGATGCTAACTTTAGGAACACCGTAGACTCGACTGTTGATGATTTCACTGCCCAGTCAGTGGAATCCGCCACCACAATATTTAATTCTACAAACACGTCCTTAAATCCGGATGATTTAAGCATCTTTTCAAATCCTGCTCACGTTTTCGCCCTAGTCAGGACTATCGGAGGCAAAAACTCCGCCGGTCCAGATAACATTTTCAACAAAGTTATCAAAAATTTCTCACCTGTCGCCATAGAATTTCTGACAATTATCTTCAATAATCGCCTCAATAATTCATACTTTCCGGATGTCTGGAAAACCGCGCGCAAAGTTCTAATCCTCAAAAAAGGAAGCTCGAAAAGCCTTAACGAATTCCGGCCAATTTCTCTTGTCCAACTTGGGTAAACTGTTCGAAAAAATAGTCCGCCAACACATACAAAATACCTGCCTCGACCTAAATATCAGGCAAGATACCCAATTCGGCTTCAAGCCCCAGCACTCCACTTTTCTCGCTTTGCTCAAATTCCTCTCTGATTCTACAAACGCCCTCAACAAAAGGGAGCAGACAGTAGGCTGCTTCCTTGATGTAGAGAAAGCGTTTGACTCAGTCTGGACAAAGGGGCTAATATTCAAAATCATAAACCTCGAGCTTCCGCCGTATCTCAGCCGGGTTATATATAGCTTTCTGTCATCTCGGAATTTCAACATAGAAATTGAGAATGTCAAATCTCAGGCAACATCAGTCAGTGCTGGTGTCATCCAAGGTTCGGTCCTCGGACCAACTCTCTTCAATTATTTCACCTATGATCAGCCTGCCAATGACTCAAATTCCACCACACTAATTTATGCTAATGACTCCCTGACGTACGCCCACTCCATGTCATCCAATTTCGCTGCTACGAAAGTGGAGCGGAATGTCCTCAAACTTGACGAATTCTACAGAAAGTGGGGCATCAAAATAAACCTTAACAAATCTGAAATGATTTGCATCCGAAACCCCTCCACAAAGGGAAGACCCAACCTCGCCACACGTTACAACAACATCGAAATCGAAGTCAATAACGAAAAGCTTCAACCTTCAAAGGACACCAAATACCTTGGTGTCTCTTTCAATAATTTGCTAAATTCAACAACCAATCCAAGCTAACCATGAGGAAAGCCAACTACGCTTACTCCCTACTCAACCCTATTATCAGAAGGAGAAACGGCCTCCCGAAAGATACGAAGCTGCTTATATATAAACAACTTATCCGCCCAATCATCTGCTATTGCTTCCCCATCTGGCACACCATTTCGCCATCCCATATGAAGCAAATCAGCGCCCTCGAAAGAAAGATCCTAAGGGCGTGTACAGGAGTGTATAGGATACCTGACGGACACTACTTTCGCAACACCTTTTTGTATAGCAGTGCAAACATCACCCCAATCGAGAACTATCTCCTCTCTCTCGCGGTCAAACAACTTGAGAAGATCTCTCAACATCCTAACCCCCTCATTTACCAGCTTTCAACGCACCTACAAGTTGAAAACTTAAACTACTTATCACCTCTTCACCTAATGAACTCGGAAACGAGAAACATTTATTACCTGGGCGAAAGATTTACTTTCTTCACTAGTAAAGGAAGCCACTATCGTGGATAGGACACCATCCTGGCATCTCGATCATCTTGGGACTCATCAACACTGGACCATTCTGGACTTTCGGGATATCTCTCAGCATGTGGAAGAAGCGCCAGTCTTCAACTCAAAACTAGTTAGAGAAATCTCTAACATTCCACAACTTCCCACTCCCATCCAACTTCCCTATTCCTCTAAATCCCAACATTACTAAATAACAGACAAGAACACAGCTTGCCGTCGCGCAACAAGCTGTTAATAATTTATCGACATCGTGCAATATAAAATTAATAGTTATTCGAACAATTAAAGTGTAAAGTGCATTAAAGACATAAGTGAAACCTAGGCCAAAATAAAAGCCTGTAAGTAAAAACTATCAAATATCCCGGGATATCGGTTCGGTTTAAAAATTTCGACATAATTCGTTATAATTCGTAAATCGCGTGTGAAGAACTCTTGACTTGACTTGAATTTTTATGTCAACTCCAATGCATTCCATTTAATACAACCGCATTGTTTCCAAAATTGGTTAGAGTTCAACGTACATTTTGAGCTTGCTTGAAGGAGACAAACAGATTTTAACCAACATTTGTGCCATTTTGACTATTGGAATTAGATAGGAAGGCTCAGTCCATTCTTATTATATGTTAGTGGCACAAACGCTACAACACAGCAGCTCTGTTTCATCATCTACTGTTTTAAACTTTTGGTTAAACATAAAGATTTTAAAAACTGGACTTGATCAATGCATGATCAGGGAACTGGCAATATATATGATAAAATTATGTTGTTTACCTCACAATTTTTTTAACATTAAATTTGATAAAAAAACAAGAAAACGAATAAACTTTGCATTAGTACAGTCAGAAACCTTATGTTAAGTAAGGATTTGACAAAAGATGCTACAGATGAAGCCATATATCAACTCAGTGCCAAGTTATTATCATTTGCATCGTGTTTCAAATTCCAGCACAGCGGCGGATCCAGGATTCTTATGAGGGACGGGCGCAACTTTGGTTTAAAAACGGTATAAGCTGGAAGCAGATCAAAAGTTCGACGACACTCGCCACCACTCGCGAATGTTAAATACATAAAATTTATGATTAAGATACGTGTTGATCAGATAAGTGAGTGGCTACCACTCGGAACGAAGAAAATTGCTCAACGTTCAACTTTTGGCACTCGCGAAAGTCAAACGAGGCCTTAAATTATTTATTTTGTTTTGATTTGTAACTAATGGAAGTGTGAAACTTCCAAATCACCCATTGTATTTAGTTAGTAAAAATAGGGAAAGACATTTTGTTAAAATTGACGAATTAATCATAAATTGTAACTTTCCAAAATACAGGATTTAAAGGGATACGTACTTTACCTCTACCAAAGTCAAGAAAATTTGATTTTTTTTTTCATATATTTTTAAGGCAAGTTAAGGGATAGGTCATATTAAAGAGGAGAGTCTGCAGCTTACAGTTTTTATAAAAAAAAGTTATGCTAACGACCTCTTTGCAAAAATAATAGAGGTTAAATTAAAAGAAAACGTAAGAAAATCCGAAATTTTTAGTTTAGACAACCATAATTCATGATTGGAGAGGGGTGTGGAGGTGGTGGAGCAGTCGTTGGAAGGGCCATGAAGTTCTGCATACAACGAGTACACACTGTAGTTTATAAGATACTGGGTGTTTTGTGAAATACTGGCCTTTTTTTCTTAATCACCCTGTAACTCCTAAACAGTTGATATGGCCCTCCCCCTGCCGTACAATTTTTGGTTCATCTGAGTGAGTACTATCACCTCCCGCTCTACTGACCTCCTAGTGGGAAACACCCTGTATACTATAATAAATTTGTAGAAAAAGAGTTTCGATTTATTATTTATTGAGCTCTCGGACAAATCAAATCTCACAAAATCTCGGGGCTCAACCAGGATTGAATTTAGTCTCGTAGAGATCTATCACGAAGTTGAGAAGACCACGCTATCACGGTCGGCTAGTACCAGACAACGACGCAGCAATTATTGCAGGACAATTATGGGGAAATAATAAATCAAAGAAGAAAAAATTCTAAACTGGGCATTATTTCCGTAGTCACTCAAAATCGGAATCATCTACGAAGAAAATGCAGAGCATAAGGAAGACGATACACATTACGAAAAGGCTAATGACGAAGCGAGAAAAAGTAAAAACAAGGAATTTTATGGGCAAGTAGCTGTGAAAAGGTAAATTTCGTTCAATTCGTAGAAGTGCATAAAGCAAAAATCTCCGCATTAAGTGAATTAGTTTTTAGTGAAATCACGTAAATAACTGTACTTAAACGAAGTTCTAGTGTAATGACGTCACTAACCAGATAATATACGGATGACGCATACACTGAAAATATTTGGGAGCGTATAACAGTAGAACAGTTTCAATCTAATTTCGATTACATCATCAAAAAGTAATTAAGCGAGCTGAAGTTGGTACACAGGAGCGCATAAAAAAAGAAGAGCGAAGAATTGTTGAAGTTACAGATGTGATTGTTTATATGCCACAGATCTGTAAGTTTTTGACTATTTTATTTTAAATCGAAAAGTGATCTCCTACCGTAAGTGAAAAATATTGAACTTGTTGCATATATTGATAAACATAAACTGAAATTTTAAATTACTTGATCGCACAAAAACTTTGAAATTTAATTTGCGATAGCAATAGTTATAGAACATAAAGCAATTATTTTAATTTATGCTTTAATGCGGTATGTGTTTATTGTAAATTCGAGTAGATATAGAACGCTGTTAGTATAATTTGAAGCACCCTTTCTTTCCGGGAACTAAATCGCAAATATGTACACAGTTGACTGATTCTAAGATGAAAAATTGCAGATTAAATCTTGACTGTCGGATTTAGTTTTGTTTTGAAATATCACAATGAATTAGAGCTCAAACAAATTATATAGAACTATATTTACCTGATTTTTCCTTCGGTTAGAGCCCTTACGTAATAAAGAAAAGGAACTGAAACGACAAGAGGAGCTTCTTGAAAAGGAAAGACGTAACCTTGAGAAGGCTCGCAATGAGGAGACAGTGAATTTGCAACTTGAAGTAAGTTTTCTTAGAGCCGAATTAGATTCAATCAAACCTGAGCGAAATCAAAACATATCCACGATAAATCAATTAGTTTCCATGATGTTGCTGGAATGTTATCTGAGTTTTCTGGCGACAATAGTTATTCTGTTCGTAAGTGGATTGAAGATTTTGAAAATTCCGCGACCATGTTAAGATGGAGTAACCTTGAGAGGGGAAGAAACTAATAGTGGGAACCGCGAGATTAGCATTAAGATGTAGATCATATTTAGACACGTGGGAGAAATTGAAGCAATTCCTATTAGAAGAATTTACTACTGAAATAAGCAGCAAGGAGGCTCATATGAAATTATCCAGAAGGAAAAGGAGGGCGGATGAATCTCTGCAAACTTATTACCTGTGCATGAGAGAGTTAGGGTTGAAAGGCAATATACAAGAGGAATCAGTAATACAATATATCATCCATAGAATTGTAGATCAGTCCTCAAATAAAGTTTTATTGTACGGTGCAAAAACTTTTAACGAACTCAGGCAGAAGCTAGATTTATATAATAAAGCTGCGGTTCCATCCACAAGTCGCCAGAATATTTCTAAAAATTGTTTTAGGAATAAAGATCTAAACTTGAATAGATGTTATAATTGCGGCAAGAATGGGCACAAATCACCTGATTGTCCTTCAAAATCTATGGGTATGAAGTGCTTTAATTGCGGAAAAATTGGGTACAAAGCACCTGATTGTCCTTCCAAGTCGACACAAATCATTTGAATGTCGTGCAAGCACAGAAGTACCACGTAACAATGTAGCAGTCATAGAGGAGTGTCATAGTCCTTATAACCCAGTAAACGTCGAAGGTCAGTGTGTTACGGCCTTGATTGATACAGGCAGTGATATCTCATTCATCCGGATAGACGAGTACAATAGGATCGGTTCACCTATGTTACAAGGTTATTCAATCAAAATTCAAGGCATAGCCTCATCTACTCTTACTACACTTGGTTGTTTCCATTCCACCCTAGGAATTGACAATGAAGAGTTGCCAGCAATAATCCATGTTGTTACAAATACACAAATCAAAGCAAAGATGATTGTAGGAAACGACTTATTTCGAAATACACAAATAACGATGAAAGACAACGATATTTTTATTGAAAAATTTGGCGATATTTCTATGCCCTGCCTTTTCGCAGAAACTAGTCCAGAGGATCTTAAAGTAGGAAATGTTATATACGTAGCTGAAATATGTCAGCTAGTCAGGAATTATAAACCGCTAAAAACGAAAGTGTCGAATGTGAAACTGAAAATATTACTTAGAAACGAAACCCCAATCTGTCATTACCCACGAAGATTGTCCCCCTCTGAAAAAGGTACTGTGGATGAGCAAATTGAGGATGCTTTTGATGTTTCACGTAAGGAGATGAGATCGGAAGCTGCTGCCAAAATTCAAGCTATTCAAGAGGAAAACCAGAGAAACTTCAATAAAAGGCGGAAAATGGCTAACTCGTACAGACTGGGCGCGAGTTGGTTGCCATTAAGCGAACTCAGTTTGGTTCTAATATAAAGATCTTTCCTAAATTTCTAGGTCCTTACCAAATTACAAATACGTTAGGGCACGAGCGGTACGAAGTTTCCAAGGTTGGAGAACATGAAGGACCGAGGTGTACATCGACCTGTGCTGAACTTTTAGAGAGATGGAGCCACCAGACCGAAGATAACGTAGATTATGATGAACCGGATGAAGAGATAGTCCCACGAGAAGACTAATAAATGCTGACAACAAGACGATAATTTCCTGATGATGACAATAACGAAACCTTTTTAACGAAGACGATTTTTCCACCGATAACAACGACGAAGGCTTTGATGCAGATTTTTGATGAAGACGATTTGTTTTCAAGAAGACGATTTTATACGAAGACGATTTTTCCGGCGATAACAATGACGACGGTCTTGATAGCTTTCTGATGAGGACGATTTGTTTTGAAGAAGACGATTTTTCCGGCGATGACAACAACGAAGACTTTGACGAAGATTTTTAATGAAGACGAAGATGTTTTTTATGAAGAAGACGACGATTTCTTGATTATGATATGATATCCGGGCCGAATATCTCTTCCAGGATGGCCGAGTTGTGGGATCGAACAGACCCTGCACGCTACGCTGGCAATGATACGTAGTATGGTAGCACAGTTTGAGTCATTTCAAAGCGCAAACAGACGAGTCAGCCCTCTCTCTTATCCTAGCTATAAGACCGATCGGATGTCAACAACACGAGCGGAGAAGTTCCCGCCGGCGTTATTTAAACGAGTGTTATATACTATAATAAATTTGTAGAAAAATAGTTTCGATTTATTATTTATTATTTATTGACCACTCAGACTAATCAAATTCCACATGTATATATCCAAAAAGAAAAACGAACTTTATTACAATTATATTTTTTTACAATTCCGTTAAGACGGTTTTAAAGCTCTCGACAGACTGACTATTTCATCTTCTTCATTTTTACTTCACAGAGCTTTTTACAGGTTCAAAATTCTTACCTAAGCACTTTGCTTTTACCGTGACAGCGGAACTTATTGATTATAGAAACAACCCAAACAAAAAAGCATAACATTTCATTAACGGTGGGAACATGGTTAATTTAATTTTACCATGGCATGGGTTTTTCCGTAGGTTGCACTTTTGGCGTCTCATATATTTTCGAGGTCAGTATATGTAACTCCTCCCCGCTTTGGGTCAAAAGTCTCCGGCTACAAGTTATTTATAACTTTAACCTTATCTTTTTTATTCTTCCAAAACCTAAACGCTATAATAACTATACCAAGTACAACTAACACAATGATT
This sequence comes from Dioctria linearis, assembly GCA_963930735.1. Classification (NCBI taxonomy): domain Eukaryota; kingdom Metazoa; phylum Arthropoda; class Insecta; order Diptera; family Asilidae; genus Dioctria; species Dioctria linearis. The sequence continues at coordinate 102,004,510 of OZ005740.1, forward strand.
ATACCAACATCAGTGCCAAACATAATATTCCTGTGGTATTTTAATTCCTGAATTTCTTCTAAATTATCGATATTTTCTATGACAATTTTCTCAAAGTCAATTGGTTTTACAAATGCTTGTTTATGTTCTATTGCTGGGTAATAGTACTTGTCTAGTATGGTAACTTTTTTATTATAGAATTTTTTCTGCTTTAACCCTAATGTTCAGCGAACCTGAAAAAGAAAGACAAAACGCAATAAAGATTTAAAAACAAATATACATAAAAAAATTACCTCCATTTGGAGCCGCACAAGTGGATAGATTCCAGCAAGAATATCTGAAATAAAATAAAAGAAATGAATTACAAAACAAAATAAAACAAGAATTTTATTTAATGAGAATTAAAGGTCATTGATCTGAACTAAGAACATTGCCGTGTGTACATATGTACAACAACAATGCCATGAAGATTTGGAGACGTGGAAAATACGGATAAATTCATGTTCCCCATGAAGCTCACCACATAAAACATTAATAAAAGTCACAAACTACGTAATTAATATAATTATGTTAAATATTTGTGGACAAAACAAGTAAAAAATGCCACAAAGGCACTTACCTGACATTTGCCACAAATTTGTAAAACTAGCAACTTATAAGCTAAATTAATAAAATAAAGAAGAAAATTGCTTACCTGGTTATCAAAAATATCCCTGGTGAAAGAAAACACCTGAAAAAACCACTAAAAACACAAAAAAAAACACAAATAAAAATTACTTGACACTCGCGCGCGACAGTGTCAAAACAACGTAAACTTCATAATTTCGCGACGTTTGACATATTGAAATCACGTAGAATTGAACCGTGATTTCGATGGCCGCATTTTACATTTCCCACGATGAGTGCGAAAGAGACTCACAGTGGGAAGAAGACAGCAAATATTACGAAATGACATAAAAATCTACTACATTGAAATGAAACTTAGCGAATCGAGATTTTTATAGCAAATGTTCCAAAATTTAGAATAATTGATTAAAAACATCGAATTTACACTCAATTTTCAAGAGAAAATTATCAAAATATAGAGTATTTAATTTGCTATTTTTGACAGTGAGAAAATTTGAGTCGTGTGTCATTTTCAGTGAAAATTTTGAATATTTCACTTTATAAATGTCGAAAATGGAACAAATTTCTCTATAACAAGTGAAAAAGGTAGAATTGGTCTAAGATCAATTCTTATGATACCCTAGATGAATGCACGTATCGCTCACCGCCTGCAATAGTGGCATAACTCCAAATTCGCGAAACTTGAGCCATAGCCTGAATTTGAATTAGAATTTCATGCTCTATGTTCCTACAAAACCGGCGTAATACTAGTATGCTTAAATTCCGGTAGACAGCACAAGTGTCACCAATGCATTTTTCTTTTCCGTTTATAAGTGGCTGTAGTAAACCGACACATTTAGTATGCTTTTGACCTTGGTTGAGAATTAATATCTCTATGTGAGTGCATTAGCGGCACTTCTGACTTGTGCCATTATATTTGGGTAATTCAGAGTAAATTTATTTAAGCAATAGTGACACATTTAGAGTTACATCAGTATAGACTATTTGTTAATGAATTGTTTTCCTAATTGTGCCAGTATAGTCTTATCGTTTTGCTTGTTGCAAGTTACATTTTGATCTTTTCCCTGATTGTGATAGTATTGTTGCACCGGAAGTTTGAGATTACACGTGTCTTTCAATATGGAATACAATAGTTTGTACAATAGTCGAGGGCAGAAGATGCTATCACTAATCGGAATACGGTAATTTATTTTACAACTTGTTTTTTCGTCCTTATCTTCATAAATTGTTACAGTTTACAACATCAGGAAAATAATGGAAAACCAAACTGGAAAGTATTGCCTCTAGAAATAGATCTAAACTGGGAAACAAATATTTTACATAATAATAATATTGAGAAAATTAGTCCAGAAGCTGAAGGTACATAACATACTTTTTTTTTGAATTTAATTATTTACTATTTTTCTCTTAATTATCAATATTGAGCTTTAAGTTATGAGTAATGATTCTTACATCTGCAGGATCTGTATTGGAGACAATTGGTAATAGTTCAAACTGTGATCATAAAGAGGGTTTAGATTACGTCGCCTTGCATGCATGGCCCAAGGAACCGGAAGGTAAATTCTTTTCAATTATTTATTTGATCAAATTTCTTGATGGCACTTGTTTAAATTTCTTCATGATTAATTGAAAACACTTGTTACCTTTTTACCTATTTATTTAAAAAATGTCTTTTATAGGAGTGCGACGCGTTTCGCCCTATCGAGGCATCATCAGATTATATTACTTTTATTTTAATTTTAACAAAAATATAAAAAATAAATCATAATTAATAACTAATAAATATTTTATAAATTGAAAGCAGTTTTTGATCCAAAATGGATTGCGAAAGTCAAGGAAAACCCTCAGCAAGTTTATCACTTTACCGAAGAATTTTCAATTATGAATTCAATATAGCTTTTTTCGTACCAAAAAAGCACCAATGCCAAAGGTGCGTATCCTATCAAAACTCGACAGAAGAAGAAAAGATGAAAGATGCTAACTACGAATCCCATTTAGAGGAAAAATTATTAAGTAGAGAAGAAAAACAAATGGACAAAAATAACACTTCGCAAGTGGTAGCATGCTTTGATTTACAAGCTACGCTGCCAACTCCGAGAGGGCAGATATCTACTTTTTACTACAGGTCAAAATTGTCGACCTACAACTTTAAAGTATGCGATCTTTCACAAAAAAGGCAAGGTCCAGTAAACTGCTACATGTGGCATGAAGGTGAGGGGAAAGAGGAGCAATTGAAATAGGCTCATGCTTACTGCACTACTTAAAAGATAAAGCCGAATCTTTTGATTCTAATGATCTTGAGACCGTATTTTACTCTGATAACTGTGCAGGCCAACAAAAGAATAAATTCGTGATAGCAACTTATTTATATGCCGTGGCCAATTACAAAATAAAGTCAATCACACACAAATTTCTCATAACTGGCCACACACAAAATGAGGGCGATAATGTCCACTCCTTGATTGAAAAGAACTTTAAACTCGCACTGAAATCTGGCCCAATCTACACTCCAGCGCAGTATGTAACGTTAGTACGAACGTCTAGAAAAACTGGTACTCCTTTTAATGTTATAGAAATGACTCATGATGACTTTTTTGATTTAAAGAACCTGACTGAGCTAACGTGTGTAAATTTTAACAAAAATGTCACCGGTGAAAGCTTTAAATTTAATGATTTATCAATTTTAAGAGTTGAGAAGCAACATTTAGACAGTTTCTTTTACAAAATGTCCTTTAAGGATAATACAAGGCTGTCAATTTAATAGAAAGAAGAACAAGAGCACCAATACTTTATTTTACTGACTTTCAATTAGAGAAAGCTTATAATGAGATGTTACCAATTACAAAGAAAAAATACGACGATTTAATGTTTTTATTAAAAACAAATGCAATAATAAAAAGTCATAGTCATTTTTACAATAGTCTAAGGTTTCAGTAATAATATTTAAAAATGATCAGCGCTAATTGTGTGTTGCCGAAGAATGCAGAAAACTGAAGTTTGATATTTTTTATTTTTTTCACATAGTAATGTTTTTTTGCTTGGGATTTTCATAATAAAGCATAGTATGTAAGGGTAATAAATGCGTTTCAATCCATAATTTCAAATAATACATCCTATTCATAATTACCTCTAGATAAACAAACTTAGTACTGAATAGAAATAAGATTTTTATTAAAACTATTGAATTTCGTTTCTTCAATAATGAAACATCTCACAAAAGGTGGAAAACCTGATCATTATGGTAAAAAGGTACCATATCATTATAATTTAGATCACTAAAGCCAAACAATCGGCATTACACAAAAACCCAGTTTATTACTTATCTTATCTAAATAGTGTCCCTTAAATTATCAAAACTTGTTATGTCGATTATCTCGTAACTCTGATTTTTCAATCGTGCCACTATTGCAGGCGGCGAGCGGTATGAAATTTCGTATGGTCACCCATTTGAGCAATTTTGATTTTTTGCATTGGTTTCTCGTATATATTTCTAGAACGGCTCGTCGGACAGAAAAACTGATTATAACCAATTTTATAGGATTTGTTATTCTGAAGAAGTTTTTAGTGCAATAAAAATGTCTAGGACTAATCGTTTTCAAAGTATATGTAAAAAACCAAAATTATTATGTGGCAACACCAAGAAGGCGTTGCCCGATTTAGCCCATTTTTGAAATTTTATTTGCTATTAGTATAAAAACACAGTGTACCAAATTTTAGCTTTCTACGTCGACGTGTTCTCAGGTAGTGTCCCAATATATCGTGGAAAACGAAATTTTTGTATGGCAACCCCACGAAGGAGTTGCCCGATTTGTCTCATTTTCGAACTTAATTTTACTTTTTTTTAATGTTCGTGTACAAAATTTCAGCTTTCTAGGTGAACGCGCTCTCGAGTTATCGTGCGCACAGACAGATGGCCGGACGGACGGACGGACGGACATGCAAAAATCAAAATAACTTTTAATATTATGCGTGGGTGTCTAATTCATTTTGCTCTACCATCATTATTTCGCGGTGTTACAAACGGAATGACAAACTTAGTATACCCCTATAGATTTCATCTAGGGTATAACAGGGGGTTATTTCGTCAATCGTTCTTCTTTTTCATCGAATTGTCAAAAGAGATACAGCTGCCGAAAGGTCACAGTGTTTCAAATTTGTAATAAATTTTTAAGGTCTCAGTGATTAAAAAATAGTTCATCTTCGGTTTAAAGTAAAGTTCATTTTTTCAACATTAATAATTAATTTTCATTTTTTTGTGCATAATAATTTTTCTGTTTTAATTCTCTTTTTCAATTCGCTTTAATTTTATTTCATTTTTTTTGCTTCAATTAGTTCAATTTTTCTCAATATATTCTACAAATTAGTTTTGTTGGTAAATTTTTCAACGCGCATATTTCGTATTTGTTACAACAAATTTCAAGGTAATTAGTCTCAGCTAGATAAATCATTCGAAAGGGTGATTGTCCGTAAAGTGTGAACGCATGCTATTTTGGATGTTGGTTACACTAAGTAGGAGTCACAAAACAATTTAGATTTATCTAAGAATAAGACATTTTTTATACACAAAATAGTCAATTTAATTAATCTATCTAACAGTGTCAAAATCTGCCTTTTCTAAGGTCAGCTTCACACTACGTGTTAGTTTAATTCACAATTGGCATCTTAATCAATATTTCTCTTTCAGCAATAGTTTGTAGGATTAAATAATAAGGAAGATTAAGCATAAGTTGAATTATTTATTATCAGTAAGAAATTTGAGCAGAATTCATAATCATTAACTTAGATATAGATTTAAATGAATTAAAGAATTGCAGTTTATTTTTAGATTAGCTTGAAATAATTTATTTAGTAATTAATTTTAATAGAGCAAAAAATCGTTAAGAGTAAAAAAGTCAGTGATAAATGAGCAACCAAACGATATCTTTTTATTACCGATACACTACCGCCATTGTGCTTAAACTTTGTTTTTGAATTTTAGTTTCTACGTTGATTGACAGCGGGCAGCAAATATCAGTGTCGTGACAACATATTGAAAACTCATTTTTTGTGCCCACACGTGGCAGTTTTTCAGTTTCTTTCAGATGATTATCTGTAAGAGGGAGGTTTACACTAGTAGTAGCTTATAGGAAGTTGCACTAGTGCTTGAACTGAAGAAAATCAACTCGTTTTTATATTTACAGGTGATAAATAAAGATTTCACAGCACGGAGTTAATTTATGAATGCGCACAATTTCTGTTCTACGAGAGGAACGAAGAAATTGGGCAGTTCAGACATTTTTGTTTTTGATTAAATCAGCTGTCAGTCAAATTGGCAATAGCACAAGTTTCTGTACGATTTATCATTTGGTGGTTCCATCCAGGATTCGTTTGATTCATTTATTGTAGGCTATATTCATTGCTGTAGGAAGTAAAATTAGACTGCAATTCATTCAATTCAGACAATTGTTAATTTAAAATTTAGTTAGTTTTTTGACATTTAAATTTGTACTATTCGCTGCTCAAGTTTCTTAATTAATTTAAAATGACAGAACTCAAAAGTTTGTTAAATAAGGAACAAGCTTTACGGAATCGCCTGAAGAAAACAATTGCTAATGGACAAAAAACATTGACAGGGAAACACTCAAGGGATCAATGAGCTGATCATTGAGACAGCGCCCAAAAATGAACCAAAGTATAACACTGATGACACATACTGTAATATGGAAAATACATATTGCATATATATAGGAGAATTATACGATTTACTTCATCCCACAACAGAGTTGGCAGATTCCACACTATTGTTAGCACAACAAACTCGTGTGGAACAACAACAACAACAAAACATCTTACCAAAAATCATGTTGCCAAAGTATAATGGAAACTATGACGGCTGGCGCTCATTTCAAGATTTATTCACGGCCGTAGTACACAACAATACAAACTTGAAGGATGTTAAAAAATTTTACTACTTGAAAGGCTCATTACTAGGTGATGCGGAGAAATTACTACGGCACACTCCCATCAGAAATGAATATTATCTACCCGCATGGAACAAATTGAAAGCAAGGTACGAGAATAAGAAGATTCTCGTAAATCATCAGCTTAAGATTTTGACCAATCAACCCAAAATAACTTCAGAAATAGCTGTAGAGTTAAAGGCTCCAGTTGACACAACACAAGAGTGTCTACAGCAACTGAAGGGTTTGCAAGTTAATACTGCGACATGGGATGTATTACTTGTGTACTTAATAGTACAGAAGCTGCCTATGGCAACATTAAGATTGTGGGAAGAAAACCAAGGAGCGTCACAGGAGCTACCAACTTATGAACAATTATTCACATTTTTGGACACTCGATTGAAAATCTTAGAAGCAATTTCAAACACGCTGGCACCCAAGTCAAATCAAGCCAAATGTCACTCAAAACCAACTTCAAGGAAAGCATTACACACAATCAAGTCAGTGAAATTCTCAGCATGTAATGAAGATCATCTCCTTCAGAACTGCACAAGATTCCAGAAGATGGATATTCAAGGCAGAAAAAGGTTCATCAAGGTAAATGGACTTTGCTACAACTGCTTATCAAGGAAACATTCAATTAGGAATTGTTCTAGTAGATATCGATGTGCAAAATGCAAACAAATGCATCATACATCGATACATCAGGATGAAAAGCAAACAATTTGCATCCTAGGAATGTAGAAGCTACTAACCTTCAATCCAAATCTGTTGAAGTTGATGTCAACGCCAACCCAAGGCAACTTCAACAACAACAACAGCACAGAGATAGTAACAATCTTGACCAAGTCAGACTAGGTACCAATCAGGGTACAGAAGATCGAAGTGAGTATGGGTTATTTACATGAATCGAGGACGATCTTACGCGTTACTATCTACGGCTTTAGTAAAAGCCCAAGCTGAGCACGGAAGGCCACAAATATTGCGCTGTCTTATCGACTCAGGATGAGAATGCTCTTTTATCACAAAGTCTGCATGTCACAAATTGCAGGCTTTCATGACACATACAGACGCTTTGGACAAGCAACTTAGACAGTTTTGGGAAACCGAAGAAGTTTCTACAAAACCTGTTCCCTCACAAGATGAAACAATATGTGAAGGAATATTTCAAAATTCCTGCGTTCGACAAGAATCAGGAATATATCAAGTGAAGTTACCATTTGTAAGTAACATCACACCAGCGTTGGGCAATTCTAGGCAACAAGCGATTAGACGTTTAGAAAGCCTACAAAGGCAATTTGCAAGAAATATGGCGTACAAAATGGAGTATGAAAAATGTTTAGACGGGTACATCACTTTAGGACTCATGGAGGGACTTATTTCCTCAAGACAACGAAAATCACTATTATATTCCTCATCATGCTGTAATCAAGGACAGTTCAACAACAAAACTACGGGTTATGTTAGACGCATGAGCGAAGACGACGAATAGAGAGTCTGTCAACCAACATTTGTTGAAGGGACCAACACTTCAGCCGACTTTATTCACGACGTTGTTGAATTTGAGGAAATATAGAACTGTCATGAATGTAGACATCGAGAAGATGTACCGTATGATTGAGATACATCCAGATCATAGGAATTTTCAAAGAATAGTGTGGCGGCATCCAGAGAAGAATGTACTACAAGATTACCAACTAAGAACGGTAATATTTGGTACAACCTCAGCTCCAACAGTTGGCTGAAGACGAAAGGCATAATTGGCAGCTTGCTGCAAATGCAGTGTTTAACAACTTTTATGTGGACGATCTGTTGTCTGGCGCTGATATTTTAGAAGACGCAAAGGAATTACAGCATCAGCTCATCCAAATGATGAATTCCGCTGGTTTCAATTTACGAAAATGGATCAGTAACGATACCAGACTGTTGCAATATCTAGCAGAAGATCACGTAGATCTGAAAACCTCACGAATGTTTTCAGAAATTGATTCAGTAAAAACATTGGGAATCAAATGGTTCCCAAAGGATGATTACTTCACGTTTGTAATAAAACCACCATCGAGTCATGCAGTCTTCACAAAACGCATCATCTTATCAGGGAGCGCATCCCTATATGATCCTCTAGGATGGGTAGCTCCAGTAATCATAGAAGCTAAACTTCTAATGCAAGACTTATGGATTACAGGCTCATAATGGGATGATCGTGTTTCGGACAACATTAATAAGCTCTGGAGACAATTCACTGACAATCTACACTTGTTGGAGCAATTACGAATCCCAAAATGCATTCAATATTCGAAAGATTCACGAATGCAAATTTATGGATTCTACGACGCAGCATGCAAGGCATATGCTGCAGCAACAGAACAAGAGGATGGTACAGTTGTTACACATTTGCTAACGTCAAAGACAAAAGTAGCACCGATTAAACCAATGACAACACCACGTCTTGAATTGAACGGTGCCTTATTGCTCGTGAGATTATTGAAGACCATTGTACAGGGCATTCATTTGGAAAATATCCCCATAGTTGCTTGGACAGATTCAAAGATAGTATTACAATGGATAAGGAAGCACCCCTCTAAATGGAAAATCTATGTGGTCAATCGGATCGTAGAAAACCAGGATAACTTGAAATTCGAGCATTGGCGATATATTCTTTCATGCCATAATCCAGCGGACGTTGCGTCACGTGGCATCACAATCCCGCAGCTCTTGAGCAATGAATTTTTGTGGCACGGACCCTCATGGCTATCGCAATCGGAAGACAACTGGCCACTCAACACTGATATTAAGGAAGCAATTACACTCGAGCAAAAGACACCAATGGTCACCAATTTCTTAGCAAATTGTACGAAGGACATTCTCGAAAGATACTTATCTATCACAAGTTTAGTTCGCGTCATAGTTATGATGCAGCGATTCATATATAACTGCAGAAGTCCCTACAACAAAAGGAATACGACACTAACCAGTACTGACTACATAAATGCACATAAAACAGTATTCCGATTAGTACAGATGACCGCATTCCAAGCTGTTACGGTTAAATCCAACGCTTGATGACAATGGGTTGATACGAGTAGGAGGACGATTGGAGAATGCATTAATACCTTACAGTAGAAGACACCCGGTAATTCTACCTCGTGATCATCATGTAACGTCAATCTTCATTGACAAGGCCCCATCTAGAGACCTTACATGATGGTACATCGTTAGTTCTAAATACAAGTAGAAATTCAGTCTGGATTTTATATGGAAGGCGGTGTATCTCAACTAGGATACACAAATGCGTTAATATTTTCGGCAACGCCAAGCAACAACAACGCAATTGATGGGTAATCTACCATCAGCTAGAGTCAACATCACAAAACCCTTTGCTAAAGTTGGAATAGACTCTGCTGGTACAATAGGAGTAAAAACAGCGAGTTATAGAAATGCAAAGTCACAAAAGGCCTATTTCTGTATCTTTGTCTGTATTGCCACTAAAGCTGTACACATTGAACTAGTGTCTAATCTAACTTCAAAATCGATCATAGCAGCTTTAAAAAGGTTCATAAGCAGAAGAGGCTTGTGCTCTGACCTCTATTCCGACTGTGGCACAAATTTTGTTGGAGGAAAAGCAGTACTTGAGAAGGATCTACGTCAGGCCATTTGCGTAGATCAACTGGAAATACCAGCCTCACATTCGAGGAGTATGCTACATTGTTAAATCAAATTGAGCCCTGCCTGAATTCAAGGCCACTATATCATCTTCGAGACGATCCCAACGATGCATTTGAATTAACTCCTGGTCACTTTCTAATAGGGCAATCCTTCAACGCCTTTCCAGAGCCTAATTACACAGACATGAACTTGTCAACCAGATGGAAGCACATCCAGCAGATGGTGCAACGTCTCTGGAACCATTGGTCAAAAGACTACTTAAACCAGTTACAGAATAGACCCAAATGGTGCAATCTATAGCCCAACCTGCAAAAGGAAATGTCGTGCTATTACGCTGCGAAAATACACCACCAACACTTTGGCCATTAGGGATAATCGAGGGAAGTTCACCCAGGATCCGATGGTCTAGTCCGGGTGGTGCAAGTTAAAACACAGACAAGTATATTTACAAGACCAATCAATAAGGTGTGTCGGTTACCAATAGGATAACAAAAATGACTTATGTGTCGTCACATTTGTTATCTGTTTGTGAATGTCCTGTTTATTAGACAAAATACTTATAATTTTCTTTCACAGATGTCAAAAAATTACGATATCGATGAGGACATCGTAGATATCTATGACGATATCAATTTGAATTTCATGCTACCTGATGATCCCATTGATTCTGAATTCGACCCCAGCGAGTTCGAGGAACTATGGGCAAAATTGGAAGAAAGTACCAAGGAACCAGAAGCAGAGTCGAGCACAAAAGCAGAGGCATCTACATCCCAAACCTCAAAAGCAGAGGCATCAACATCCAACGCCCACGATTTGCTCCTGATGGATACGCCACAAACTAATCCGATAGTGAAAGAGAAGATCATCGCTAATGGTGGTCAAGTGGATATCCTGGAACGGCTGCTACCCACAACCAGAATTGACGAAGCTAAAATGAGATTAGAGAACTCATTCCAGAAATTATTAACCCGTGATGGCATCACAATCTTTCTTCTAAGCGAGGTTATAAAACGGATAAACTTTGAAGACATCCAAACGAGACGCAATTAGGAACGAACACTAAACCTACCCGATCGCTATCAAGTAGTGTTACGTGTTCGTGCTGATGGCACACTATGTGCTCCACCATTATCAAAAACGCGGAATACAGAGAAATTAAGCAGAGAGTGTTGAAAAGGACCGTTCAACGGGAGGGAGAATGTTCAGCGAACCTGAAAAAGAAAGACAAAACTCAATAAAGATATAAAAACAAATATACATAAAAAAATTACCTCATCACTTGGAGCCTCACAAGTAGATAGATTCCAGCAAGAATATCTGAAATAAAATAAAAGAAATGAATTACAAAACAAAATAAAACAAGTATTTTATTTAATGAGAATTAAAGGTCATTGATCTGAACTAAGAACTTTGCTGTGTGTACATATGTACAACAACAGTGCCATGAAGATTTAGAGACATGGAAAATACGGATAAATTCATGTTCCCCATGAAGCTCACCACATAAAACATTAATACAAGTCACAAACTACGTAATTAATATAATTATGTTAAATATTTGTGGACAAAACAAGTAAAAAATGCCACAAAGGCACTTACCTGACATTTGCCACAAATTTGTAAAATTAGCAACTTACAAGCTAAATTAATAAAATAAAGAAGAAAATTGCTTACCTGGTTATCAAAAATATCCCTGGTGAAAGAAAATACCTGAAAAAACCACTAAAAACACAAAAAAACACAAATAAAAATTACATGACACTCGCGCGCGACAGCGTCAAAACAACGTAAATTTCATAATTCCGCGACGTTTGACATATCGAAATTTCGTAGAATTGAACCGTGATTTCGATGGCCGCGTTCGTTTCGCGATATTCTACGCGAGAAACGTGATATTCGCGATTTTTTATTAATACATTTCTCACAATGAGTGCGAAAGAGACTCACAGTGGGAAGAAGACAGCAAGTATTACGAAATGACATAAAAATCTACTACATTGAAATGAAACGTAGCGAACCGAGATTTTAATAGCAAATGTTCCAAAATTTACAAAAATTGATAAAAACATGGAATTTACAATCAATTTTCAAGAGAAAATTATCAAAATATAGAGTATTTAATTTGCTATCTTTTGGCAGTGAGAAAATTTCAGTCTTGTGTCATTTTCAGTGAAAATTTTGAATATTTCACTTTATAAATGTCGAAAATAGAACAAATTTATCTATAAGAAGGGGTCATTTCGTCAATCGTTCTTCTTTTTCATCGAATTGTCAAAAGAGATACAGCTGCCAAAAGGTCACAGTGTTTCAAATTTGCAATAAATTTTTAAGGTCTCAGTGATTAAAAAATAGTTCATCTTCGTTTTAAAGAAAAGTTCATTTTTTCAACATTAATAATTAATTTTCATTTTTTTTGTGCATAATAATTTTTCTGTTTTAATTCTCTTTTTCAATTCGCTTTAATTTTATTTCATTTTCTTTGCTTCAATTAGTTCAATTTTTCTCAATATATTCTACAAATTAGTTTTGTTGGTAAATTTTTTAACGCGCATATTTCGCATTTGTTACAACAAATTTCAAGGTAATTAGTCTCAGCTAGATAAATCATTCGAAAGGGTGATTGTCCGTAAAGTGTGAACGCATGCTATTTTGGATGTTGGTTACACTAAGTAGGAGTCACAAAACAATTTAGATTTATCTAAGAATAAGACATTTTTTATACACAAAATAGTCAATTTAATTAATCTATACACAGTGTCAAAATCTGCCTTTTCTAAGGTCAGCTTCACACTACGTGTTAGTTTAATTCACAATTGGCATCTTAATCAATATTTCTCTTTCAGCAATAGTTTGTAGGATTAAATCATAAGGAAGATAAAGCATAAGTTGAAATATTTATTAGCAGTAAGAAATTTGAGCAGAATTCATAATCATTAACTTAGATATAGATTTAAATGAATTAAAGAATTGCAGTTTATTTTTAGATTAGCTTGAAATAATTTACTTAGTAATTAATTTTTATAGAGCAAAAAATCGTTTAGAGTATAAAAGTCAGTGATAAATGAGCAACCAAACGATATCTTTTTATTACCGATACACTACCGCCATTGTGCTTAAACTTTGTTTTTGAATTTTATTTTCTACGTTGATTGACAGCGGGCAGCAAGCATCAGTGTCGTGACAACATTTTGAAAACTTATTTTTTGTGCCCACACGTGGCAGTTTTTCAGTTTCTTTCAGTTGATTATCTGTAAGAGGGAGGTTTACACTAGTAGTAGCTTATAGGAAGTTTCACTAGTGCTTAAACTGAAGAAAATCAACTGGTTTTTATATTTACAGGTGATAAATAAAGATTTCGCAGCACGGAGTTAATTTATGAATGCGCACAATTTCTGTTCTACAAAAGGAACGAAGAAATTGGGCAGTTCAGACATTTTTGTTTTTGATTAAATCAACTGTCAGTCAAATTGGCAATAGTGTAGTACATGCATACAACCCTTATGTAAAAATCAGATAAAAACCCAAAGAGAAGCAATAAAAATTACTTCACTTTAACAGCCGCGAAAAATATCTAAAATTGCAGCACCGTAATACTTCCGCCAAAACATGCAAAATCATAAACACAATATGTGCAATTCATTCCGACTTTTACCTTCTTTTGCCGGCATCAATAAACCAATATTGAGTAATAAAAAACACTTCTCTTCGTTGCATGATGTCACACATGCTGTGACAGTAAATAGTAATTACATATGGGTCATCAATTCTTACGAGCGATTTGCATTGCGATTGCTTTGACTGAAGAAATTCATAAATTTCATCATGAATGTAGTAATAAAATTGTATTTAGGTAACTTTAAGAATTATGTAGGTAAGTTAAGCAATTTGAGAATTTTCCCATACCTCATTCATGGGGTCAATTATATAAAAGCAATAAATTTCTAGAATAAAAATCATTCTTTCTCGAGACGGAAAAGAAGTAGTTTCATTCATTCCACCTCGATCTCAAAGTCGGCAGTTCAGGTTATATATTCAGCTGCACTAGGAGAAGACGCCTCTGGACGAGAATTGCGGAACCTGCACCTGATTAACTTGTACTGTAAGGTTAATCATTACATGGCGACCCTGCCTCTGGCGAATCAAAACCCGCAACAGATGAGGGACAATTTCACGTCAAGAAGACTGCCTACTGGACTACATGAAGCAATAAAAGAGGATCCAAAAGCTGGATCCAGGCCGATATCATTAGAAGAGTACCGCAAGAGGAAGTCAAATTCACAACAGCAGCCTCAACACCATAAAGAAGAAACGTCTCAGCCTCCTAAGAAGAAAAAGAAGAAGAGGGCCGGAAAATTAGTAAAGCATCGGAGGGAAATTGCAGAGCTACACAGACTGACAACTCTGGCGATTACCAAGAAAGAAAAAAATTCATTCCTGGACGATATTAAACTAAAAAAACTACAATTTTGGAGAACCAAGGACAAAACATCCCCCGGCTGAAGCAGAATTTCATATAAGAGAATGGGAGGAAAGGAGTCTAAAAGTAAAGAAGCCACCGCAAATCAAACCGCAGCAGCATCATCATCAGGAAACTCTTTTCTAACTGCTGAAATCTATATAGACCACGCTACGGACATAAAAATAGTGTTGGGAGCCATCATAGCGATAGTTCTAGCTATAATAATATATAGGCAAGTTAGAAATAAATATTTAGATAAGATAAGAAAAGAAGCTAGTATGTTAGTAATAAAAGTATAATAATTGTACGGTATGTAAAAAAAAAAAATGTTTTAAATAAAGAGAAACAAAAACAAGAATGGCTTTGATGAATAATAATGCAGAACCTCAAAACTATAAGTGCAAAATCAGAAAAAATACTTGACAATTTTAAAAGGAACAAGAACAGAATTTATACACCGGTATATATACTAGCAAAGAGCAAAGAAATAAATGAACTGAAAGAAAAATTTACAGAGGTATACAATCAGCTACAGAGTGAAGAAAAGCAAATTTGCATCAAATTGGTTGAAAAATATAAAATTATATATGAGGAGTTAAACAAAATCATAAATATTAAAACCTATCAAATAAAGGAGTTACTAGAGAAATCGCTACAGGAGGAAGAGGAATCCACAAATAGCTCAGACGAGACTTCCAGTACCTTAGAAAGCAGAAATAACTACGACACCATGGCATCTTTCGATATAGCCAGTATAACTAAAATTGTGCCAGTATTTGATGGAGATCATCAACAGCTAAATAATTTCATTAACCTAGCTGAGTACCTCCATGGCGAACTGAAAACGCAAGAAGACAAATCAAAACTAATAAAATTCCTGATAAAAACAAGTATATCAGAAAAAGTAAGAAATAGGCTTATAAATGAAGCATATCCTACAGATCTAAAATCTTTCAAAGAGATATTAATCAAGACGTTTAAACCACACAAAAACGCTCTAAAAATTCAGAATGATTTATCCAAAATTCGACAAGGAGATAGAACCTTGCAAAATTATATCTCTGAGATAGATTCTTTAATCTCAGAATTGAACAGCATTCAAATAAATGAACAAGGTGAACAAAACAAGACAATCATAACTAAAATGAATGACAAAATCGCCTTGAATTCCTTCAAATCAGGAATACGAAATGCGATCAAATATACAGTATTTGCCAGCAGAACTGCAACGTATGCTGATGCCATTGATCTTGCACAAGAGATCGATTCAGAGCAAATTAAATCAGATGAAAGCAAGACATACCAGTTCAAAACGCAAGCTCGGAAATCTGGACCATTACACTCAACAAGTTACAATAGAGATAGTATCTTCAACCAACAACCACACAGAAACTACAACTATCACCCAAAACAAAACGCAAAACAGAGCAGATCCAACAACTATAATAAAGCACATTTTAACAATAAGAAAAAGTTAAGATAAGAGTAGGGAATAAGAGAAAATCGGAGCCGCCATACAAAGGACCGTACATAATCGTAGAAACGAATAATGTAAATAGTAAGCTAAACATTAACGGAGAAATTAAAGAAATCCACAGCAATAGGCTAGATAAGTATTAGAATAGAATATACATACCCTAAACAAAAAAAAATGTATTAAAGTAAGACAGAAGTTAATAAGAATAAAAATGTCCAAAAACATCACAGTAAGACAAGACAATATGCAAACGCAAATCAAATCAAAAAAAAAATTTTTTTTTCACTTCAAACAAAAATTTTTTTTTTCCTTATAAAGGGAGGGATGTAGTACATGCATACAATCCTTATGTAAAAATCAGAAAAACCCAAAGAGAAGCAATAAAAATTACTTCACTTTAACAGCCGCGAAAAATATCTAAAATTGCAGCACCGTAATACTTCCGCCAAAACATGCAAAATCATAAACACAATATGTGCAATTAATTCCGATCTTTACCTTCTTTTGCCAGCATCAATAAACCAATATTGAGTAATAAAAAACACTTCTATTCGTTGCATAATGTCACACATGCTGTGACAGTAAATAGTAATTATATATGGGTCATCAATTCTTGAGAGCGATTTGCATTGCGATTGCAGATTGCTTTGACTGAAGCAATTCATAAATTTCATCATGAATGTAGTAATAAAATTGTATTTAGGTAACTTTAAGAATTATGTAGGTAAGTTAAGCAATTTGAGAATTTTCCCATACCTCATTCATGGGGTCAATTATATAAAAGCAATAAATTTCTAGAATAAAAATCATTCTTTCTCGAGACGGAAAAGAAGTAGTTTCATTCATTCCACCTCGATCTCAAAGTCGGCAGTTCAGGTTATACTTGAACGCCAAATTATAAACTCCGGTAACCATAGCTGGCCATTGGCTTAGCTTCCGGAAATTTTCAGCTGCACCAGGAGAAGACGCATCTGGACGAGAATTGCGGAACCTGCACCTGATTAACTTGGACTGTAAGGTTAATCATTACAATAGCACAAGTTTCTGTACGATTTATCATTTGGTGGTTCCATCCAGGATTCGTTTGATTCATTTATTGTAGGCTATATTCATTGCTGTAGGAAGTAAAATTAAACTGCAATTCATTCAATTCTGACAATTGTTAATTTAAAATTTAGTTAGTTTTTTGACATTTAAATTTGTACTATTCGCTGCTCAAGTTTCTTAATTAATTTAAAATGACAGAACTCAAAAGTTTGTTAAATAAGGAACAAGCTTTACGGAATCGCCTGAAGAAAACAATTGCTAATGAACAAAAAACATTGACAGGGAAACACTCAAAGGGATCAATAAGCTGATCATTGAGACAGCGCCCAAAAATGAACCAAAGTATATCACTGATGACACATACTGTAATATGGAAAATACATATTGCATATATATAGGAGAATTATACGATTTGATTCATCCCACAACAGAGTTGGCACATTCCACACTATTGTTAGCACAACAAACTCGTGTGGAACAACAACAACAACAAAACATCTTACCAAAAATCATGTTGCCAAAGTATAATGGAAACTATGACGGCTGGCGCTCATTTCAAGATTTATTCACGGCCGTAGTACACAACAATACAAACTTGAAGGATGTTAAAAAATTTTACTACTTGAAAGGCTCATTACTAGGTGATGCGGAGAAATTACTACGTCACACTCCCATCAGAAATGAAGATTATCTACCCGCATGGAACAAATTGAAAGCAAGGTACGAGAATAAGAAGATTCTCGTAAATCATCAGCTTAAGATTTTGACCAATCAACCCAAAATAACTTCAGAAACAGCTGTAGAATTAAAGGCTCTAGTTGACACAACACAAGAGTGTCTACAGCAACTGAAGGGTTTGCAAGTTAATACTGCGACATGGGATGTATTACTTGTGTACTTAATAGTACAGAAGCTGCCTATCGCAACATTAAGATTGTGGGAAGAAAACTAAGGAGCGTCACAGAGGCTGCCAACTTATGAACAATTATTCACATTTTTGGACACTCGATTAAAAATCTTTGAAGCAATTTCAAACACGCTGGCACCCAAGCCAAATCAAGCCAAATGTCACTCAAAACCAACTTCAAGGAAAGCATTACACACAATCAAGTCAGTGAAATTCTCAGCATGTAATGAAGATCATCTCCTTCAGAACTGCACAAGATTCAAGAAGATGGATATTCAAGGCAGAAAAAGGTTCATCAAGGTAAATGGACTTTGCTACAACTGCTTATCAAGGAAAAATTCAATTAGGAATTGTTCTAGTAGATCTCGATGTGGAAAATGCAAACAAATTCATCATACATCGATACATTAGGATGTAAAAGCAAACAATTTGCATCCTAGGAATGTAGAATCTACTAACCTACAATCCAAATCTGTTGAAGTTGATGTCAACGCCAACCCAAGGCAACTTCAACAACAACAACACAGAGATAGTAACAATCTTGACCAAGTCAGACTAGGTACCAATCAGGGTACAGAAGATCGAAGTAAGTATGGGTTACTTACATGAATCGAGAACGATCTTACGCGTTACTATCTACGGCTTTAGTAAAAGCCCAAGCTGAGCACGGAAGGCCACAAATATTGCGCTGTCTTATCGACTCAGGATGAGAATGCTCTTTTATCACAAAGTCTGCATGTCACAAATTGCAGGCTATTTGCAGTCCAACACTAGTGACTGTAATAGGGTTGAACAAAAGTTTAACAGGTAATTCGAGCAAGTTAACCAAGCTATCACTGAAGTCCTGTGGAGAAGATACGACAGCCATCTCAGAGGATTTTTTGGTAATTGACAAAATCAATGATGCGTTACCAACAAAATTTATATCTAAAGTCAACTACAAGCACTTAGATCAACTCAACTTAGCAGATCCTACATTCTGGAAACCAAGCGAGATAGATGCACTTCTAGGAGCCAAAGTTTATGCTAAGATCGTACAAGAAGCAATTGTACAGGGTCCACCTAATACACCAACAGCAATCAAGACAAGCTTCGGTTGGATGCTATTAGGATCAGCTGAAAAAGCAGCAAATGAGAGCACAGTAAAGGCTTTCATGACACATACAGACGCTTTGGACAAGCAACTTAGACAGTTTTGGGAAACCGAAGAAGTTTCTACAAAACCTGTTCCCTCACAAGATGAAACAATATGTGAAGGAATATTTCAAAATTTCTGCGTTCGACAAGAATCAGGAAAATATCAAGTGAAGTTACCATTTGTAAGTAACATCACACCAGCGTTGGGCAATTCTAGGCAACAAGCGATTAGACGTTTAGAAAGCCTACAAAGGCAATTTGCAAGAAATATGGAGTACAAAATGGAGTATGAAAAATGTTTAGATGTGTACAATGTACATCACTTTAGGACACATGGAGGAAGTAAGCCCTTCTCAAGACAACGAAAATCACTATTATATTCCTCACCATGCTGTAATCAAGGACAGTTCAACAACAAAACTACGGGTTGTGTTAGACGCATCAGCGAAGACGACAAATGGAGAGTCTCTCAACCAACATTTGTTGAAGGGACCAACACTTCAGCCGACTTTATTCACGACGTTGTTGAATTGGAGGAAATATAAAACTGTCATGATTGCAGACATCGAGAAGATGTACCGTATAATTGAGATACATCCATATCATAGGAATTTTCAAACAAACCTCAGCTCCATATTTGGCCATAAGAACACTGCAACAATTGGCTGAAGACGAAAGGCATAATTGGCCGCTTGCTGCAGATGCAGTGTTTAACAACTTTTATGTGGACGATCTATTGTCTGGAGCTGATTCTTTACAAGACGCAAAGGAATTACAGCATCAGCTCATCCAAATGATGAATTACGCTGGTTTTAATTTACTAAAATGGATCAGCAACGATATCACACTGTTGCAATATCTAGCAGACGATCACGTAGATCTGAAAATCTCACGAATGTTTTCAGAAAATGATTCAGTAAAAACATTGGGAATCAAATGTTTCCCAAATGATGATTACTTCACATTTGTAATCAAACCACCATCGAGTCATGCAGTCTTCACAAAACGCATCATCTTATCAGGGATCGCATCCCTATATGATCCTCTAGGATGGCTAGCTCCAGTAATCATAGAAGCTAAACTTCTAATGCAAGACTTATGGATTACGGGCTGATCATGGGATGATCGAATTTCGGACAACATTAATAAGCTCTGGAGACAATTCACTGACAATCTACACTTATTAAAGCAATTACGAATCCCGAGATGGATTCACTATTCGAAAGATTCAAGCATGCAAATTCATGGATCCTTCGACGCATCATGCAAGGCATACGCTGCAGCAATCTACTTATGAGTAGAACAAGATGATGGTATAGTTGTTACACATTTGCTAACGTCAAAGATAAGAGTAGCACCGATTAAACCAATGACAATACCACGTCTTGAATTGAACGGTGCCTTATTGCTCGTGAGATTATTGAAGACCATTGTACAGGGCACTCATTTGGAAAATATCCCCATAGTTGCTTGGACAGATTCAAAGATAGTATTACAATGGATAAGGGAGCACCCTTCTAAATGGAAAATCTATGTGGTCAATCGGATCGTAGAAAACCAGGATAATTTGAAATTCGAGCATTGGCGATATATTCTTTCAGGCCACAATCCAGCGGACGTTGCGTCACGTGGCATCACAATCCCGCAGCTCTTGAGCAATGAATTTTTGTGGCACGGACCCTCATGGCTATCGCAATCGGAAGACAACTGGCCACTCAACACTGATATTAAGGAATGAACTACACTCGAGCAAAACACACCAATGGTCACCAATTTCTTAGCAAATTGTACGAAGGACATTCTCGAAAGATACTTATCTTTCACACGTTTAGTTCGCGTCATAGCTATGATGCAGCTATTCATATATAATTGCAGAAGCCTTCACAACAAGAGGAATATGACACTAACCACTACTGAGTACATAAATGCACAAAAAAACAGTATTCCGATTAGTACAGATGACCGCATTCCCAGAAGAGTATCAAGCACTGCTACATAAAAGGGTGCTAGCTAAAAATAGCAAGCTGTTACGGTTAAATCCAATGCTTGATGGCAATGGGTTGATACGAGTAGGAGGACGATTGGAGAATGCGTTAATACCTTACAGTAGAAGACACCCAGTAATTCTACCTCGTGATCATCATGTAACATCAATCTTCATTGACAAGTCCCCTCTAGATACCTTATATGGTGGTACATCGTTAGTTCTAAATACAAGTAGAAATTCAGTCTAGATCTTAAATGGAAGGCGGTGTATCTCAACTAGGATAGACAAATGCATTAAATGCTTTCGGCAACGCCAAGCAACAACAACGCAATTGATGGGTAATCCACCATCAGCTAGAGTCAACGTCACAAAACCCTTTGGTAAAGTTGGAATAGACTCTGCTGGTCCAATAACAGTAAAACCAGCGAGTTATAGAAATGCAAAGTCACAAAAGGCCTATTTCTGTATCTTTGTCTGTATTGCCACTAAAGCTGTACACATTGAACTAGTGTCTAATCTAACTTCAGAAGCGTTCATGGCAGCTTTAAAAAGGCTCATAAGCAGAAGAGGCTTGTGCACTGACCACTATTCCAACTCTGGCACAAATTTTGTTGGACGAAAAGCAGCACTTGAGAAGGATCTACGTCAGGCTATAAAGGAAGCAAACCCAATCGCAGCCAATTACTTATCCACAAAATCCGTTACGTGGCATATGAATCCGCCTGCAGCTCCGCATTTTGGCGGACTTTGTGAGTCTGGTGTTAAAGCAATCAAACACCATTTGCGTAGATCAATTGGAAATACCAGCCTCACATTCGAGGAGTATGCTACTTTGTTAAATCAAATTGAGGCCTGGCTGAATTCTAGGCCACTATATCATTTTCGAGACGATCCCAACGATGCATTTGTATTAACTCCTGGTCACTTTCTAATAGGGCAATCCTTCAACGCCCTTCCAGAGCCTGATTACACAGACATGAACTTGTCAACCAGATGGAAGCACATCCAGCAGATGGTGCAACGTCTCTGGAACCATTGGTCAAAAGACTACTTAAACCAGAACCAAATGGTGCAATCAATAGCCCATCCTCCAAAAATGAAATGTCGTGCTATTACGCTGCGAAAATACACCACCCACACTTTGGCCATTAGGGATAATCGAGGAAGTTCACCCAGCATCCGATGGTCTAGTCCGGGTGGTGCAAGTTGAAACACAGACAAGTATATTTACAAGACCAATCAATAAGGTGTGTCGGTTGCCAATAGGATAACAAAAATGAATTATGTGTCGCCACATTTGTAATCTGTTTGTGAATGTCCTGTTTATTAGACAAAATACTTATAATTTTCTTTCACACATGTCAAAAAATTACGATATCGATGAGGACATCCTAGATATCTATGACGATATCAATTTGAATTTCATGCTACCTGATGATCCCATTGATTCTGGATTCGACCCCAGCGAGTTCGAGGAACTATGGGCAAAATTGGAAGAAAGTACCAAGGAACCAGAAGCAGAGTCGCACACAAAAGCAGAGGCATCTACATCCCAAACCTCAAAAGCAGAGGCATCAACATCCAACGCCCACGATTTGCTCCTGATGGATACGCCACAAACTATTCCGATAGTGAAAGAGAAGATCCTCGCTAATGGTGGTCAAGTGGATAACCTGAAACGGCTGCTACCCACAACCAGAATTGACGAAGCTAAAATGAGGTTGGAGAACTCATTCCAGAAATTTGTAACCCGTGATGGCATCACAATCTTTATTCCAAGCGAGGTTATAAAACGGATAAACTTTGAAGACATCCAAACGAGACGCAATAAGGAACGAACACTAGACCTACCCGATCGCTATCAAGTAGTGTTACGTGTTCGTGCTGATGGCACACTATGTGCTCCACCATCATCGAAAACGCGGAATACAGAGAAATTAAGCAGAGAGTGTTGAAAAGTACCGTTCAACGGGAGGGAGAATGTTCAGCGAACCTGAAAAAGAAAGACAAAACTCAATAAAGATTTATAAACAAATATACATAAAAAACTTACCTCCACTTGGAGCCTCACAAGTGGATAGATTCCAGAAAAAATATCTGAAATAAAATAAAAGAAATGAATTACAAAACAAAATAAAACAAAAATTTTATTTAAAAATACGGATAAATTCATGTTCCCCATGAAGCTCACCACATAAAACATTAATACAAGTCACAAACTACGTAATTAATATAATTATGTTAAATATTTGTGGACAAAACAAGTAAAAAATGCCACAAAGGCACTTACCTGACATTTGCCACAAATTTGTTAAATTAGCAACTTACAAGCTAAATTAATAAAATAGAGAAGAAAATTGCTTACCTGGTTATCAAAAATATCCCTGGTGAAAGAAAACACCTGAAAAAACCACTAAAAACAAAAATAAAATTTACATGATACTCGCGCGCGACAGCGTCAAAACAACGTAAACTTCATAATTTCGCGACCTTTGACATATCGAAATTTCGTAGAATTGAACCGTGATTTCGATGGCCGCGTTCGTTTCGCGATATTCTACGCGAGAAACGTGATATTCGCGATTTTTTATTAATACATTTCCCACAATGAGTGCGAAAGAGACTCACAGTGGGAAGAAGACAGCAAGTATTACGAAATGACATAAAAATCTACTACATTGAAATGAAACGTAGCGAACCGAGATTTTAATAGCAAATGTTCCAAAATTTACAAAAATTGATAAAAACATGGAATTTACAATCAATTTTCAAGAGAAAATTATCAAAATATAGAGTATTTAATTTGCTATCTTTTGGCAGTGAGAAAATTTCAGTCTTGTGTCATTTTCAGTGAAAATTTTGAATATTTCACTTTATAAATGTCGAAAATGGAACAAATTTCTCTATAAAAAGGGGGTCATTTCGTCAATCGTTCTTCTTTTTCATCGAATTGTCAAAAGAGATACAGCTGCCAAAAGGTCACAGTGTTTCAAATTTGCAATAAATTTTTAAGGTCTCAGTGATTAAAAAATAGTTCATCTTCGTTTTAAAGAAAAGTTCATTTTTTCAACATTAATAAATAATTTTCATTTTTTTGTGCATAATAATTTTTCTGTTTTAATTCTCTTTTTCAATTCGCTTTAATTTTATTTCATTTTCTTTGCTTCAATTAGTTCAATTTTTCTCAATATATTCTACAAATTAGTTTTGTTGGTAAATTTTTTAACGCGCATATTTCGCATTTGTTACAACAAATTTCAAGGTAATTAGTCTCAGCTAGATAAATCATTCGAAAGGGTGATTGTCCGTAAAGTGTGAACGCATGCTATTTTGGATGTTGGTTACACTAAGTAGGAGTCACAAAACAATTTAGATTTATCTAAGAATAAGACATTTTTTATACAGAAAATAGTCAATTTAATTAATCTATACACAGTGTCAAAATCTGCCTTTTCTAAGGTCAGCTTCACACTACGTGTTAGTTTAATTCACAATTGGCATCTTAATCAATATTTCTCTTTCAGCAATAGTTTGTAGGATTAAATAATAAGGAAGATAAAGCATAAGTTGAATTATTTATTAGCAGTAAGAAATTTGAGCAGAATTCATAATCATTAACTTAGATATAGATTTAAATGAATTAAAGAATTGCAGTTTATTTTTAGATTAGCTTGAAATAATTTATTTAGTAATTAATTTTTATAGAGCGAAAAATCGTTTAGAGTATAAAAGTCAGTGATAAATGAGCAACCAAACGATATCTTTTTATTACCGATACACTACCGCCATTGTGCTTAAACTTTGTTTTTGAATTTTAGTTTCTACGTTGATTGACAGCGGGCAGCAAGCATCAGTGTCGTGACAACATTTTGAAAACTTATTTTTTGTGCCCACACGTGGCAGTTTTTCAGTTTCTTTCAGTTGATTATCTGTAAGAGAGAGGTTTACACTAGTAGTAGCTTAAAGGAAGTTGCACTTGTGCTTAAACTGAAGAAAATCAACTCGTTTTTATATATACAGGTGATAAATAAAGATTTCGCAGCACGGAGTTAACTTATGAATGCGCACAATTTCTGTTCTACAAGAGGAACGGAGAAATTGGGCAGTTCAGACATTTTTGTTTTTGATTAAATCAGCTGTCAGTCAAATTGGCAGTAGCAGAAGTTTCTGTACGATTTATCACTTATGTACAATTACTGTAATTAATCAAATAGTTTCCAGTTAGAGTGATTTTTCTCTTGTCGCAATTATGCCACATAGTATCATTGTACATATTTTTCAATAAAATGGATTCATCATCTATCTCTTCTATACAAGTTACATTGTTATACACTAAATTACAATTTTCTTGGATAATACAACTCTCACTCAGCCTTAAGTCCTTTACTAGTGCCTGTTCATTATATTGATATATTCTTCCCTTTACTTCGACAATTAAATCTTCCGGTTCACTGATCTATAAATGTTCTGAATTCGGCATTGGTTTAATCACTTGTAATTCAGTTAGTATAAAATTGTTGGGTATCTTAATCGCAAAAACTAAACTTCGGTTATATTCCATGAATCCTGCTTTTTGAGGCCAGCCATTCACTTTAACTCGTACACGAATTTGTCTATTTCTTTACTATTTTCGACACTGTCGTAGACCCACTTTTCGTCATCACAGCGAGCTGAAATTTGGCACACAGGTTCATGTCGCGTGACAATTGAATCTATCAAAATTCGAACCGGAAATTTCCATGGAAAACCCGGAAAATCGGGAAAAATCATTTGAAAATTTGGTACAAATTTGATTAGTGATAAATCCGTTTCAGGAAAAATGCAGAGTTTTCCGATTTTTCCGAAAAATTTTCCGGAATTTTCCGACTTTTCCGGAAAATTTTCCGATAAAAAAGTTTTCTAAATTATGCATTATACACTGGCATAATTACTTTCTCTCCGACAATGGTGAAAACTTGCAGAAAAAATCGAGGAAAATTTATGTAAAACGCTTTTCCGGAGTTTTTCCGACCAAGGAAGCGTTTGAGCGTTTTGCAACCTAAGACAAAGTTGTAGAGCGAAATGAGTTGCATAATAATTTTTACTCGTATAATTTTTTTGAAAAACAGGTAAATCAGTGTCTTTGCAGACGTCATAAAATTGTTTTAAAATATGTCCATGCAGCACGTAATAACACTTTAGTTAACGTGAAAAAGGCAGAAAATAAAATAAGTAAAAAACGAGTTTTCAAACAAATCTGAGGCCAAGCCGCATGAAAAAGTAGAAAATAAACTTTCCTTCACACACAGAGGTGGACTCAGATTTTATTCGCTGACAATCCCCGATATATTTCAGTATGATCAATCAGAGGTAATAAGTGCTTTGATTCATGAAGAGAAAGAATATTCAAGAGAAATGTCCCAATCATACGAAAATTTCGTTTTCCACGATATATTTGGACATTACCTGAGAACACGTCGACATAGAAAGCTAAAATTTGGTACATTCTGTTTTTATAGTAATAGCAAAAAAAATTACAAAAATGAACTAAATCGGGCAACCCCGTCTTGGTGTTGCCATATAAAAATTTTGGTTTTTTACATATACTTTGAAAACCATCAGTCCTAGGCATTTTTATTGTACTAAAAACTTCTTCAGAATAAGAAATCCTATAAAATTTGTTATAATCATTTTTTCTGTCCGACGAGCTGTTCTAGAAAAATATGCGAGAAACCAATGCAAAAAATCAAAATTGCTCAAATGGGTGACCATACGAAATTTCATACGTGCATTCATCTAGGGTATCATAAGAATTGGTCTTAGACCAATTCTAGCTTTTTCACTTATTTATTACACGGTTTTTCTACTAGAGGTCTTGTGTCATTTAAATTATTCGCTTCCCTAGGTTGATATAGCGGAGTGATATCTCTCATCATAATTCCCAACTGCTTTTTGCATCTTTTGTTCTAACGATATGTCGTCATCAATTGCCTGAAGTTTTTCTATTAAAGTCGAATGCAATCTTTCTACATCTGCATTACCTGTATGACTATTAGGGTTAGTCCAATGCCCTTCTATACCCTTTTCTTCCAAGTATTTCTTAATTTGTTCCGCTTTAAACTCGTTATCCATGATAATTTTTCTTGGTTTATTAAATGTAGCTACATATCCTTCAACTATAGCAATTTTCTTTACCCAATTTCTATCATTTGTAATATATGTTACAGCAAATTTTGTTAATTTATCTATAATGGTTATAAAAGTATGTTTATTATAATGGTATCTAAATGAATAATGTCATTTTTATTATTTGGTGTTTCTGTTATAGTAAGTGTTGGTTTGATAGGGTTTCTATCATATTTTATTTCCTGACATTTTTCGCAATTATTTATTATTAATTGGATGTGTTCAACTTTGGGTAATAGATTTCATCCTTAAATGTTCTATAAGTTTCGTTAATACCACTATGTAATGATTCTTTCGTATAGTATAGTGATATTTGCTTATGACATTCTTCCTCATTCTGTATTTCCTGGGCTTTTTTAGTAACTTTCATGAATTAGACTCTTCTATCTCCTGAGAATAATTTTATAATAATTTGTTGCACTTTATTATAATCCCAATCTTCTACCTTTATAATATGTCTGTAATAATACCTTCCGTATTCTGCGGGTTAATCTGTATTATTCTTCTCTGATGTGTTAGCTCAATGTCTTCATTTTGATTATAAGTCAGTATTATCTGGGTTTTGTATTTATTTATTATTTCCTCTTTAATACCAATATGATCCAATAGTTGTTCCTCTGCCGAATGTACCGTACCAGACAGGTCCAGGTTGGATTCACTGCTGTTATTTCCATTGATTTGTGGACTATTTTCTAGTCTACTCAGAAAATCGGCTACTTTATTTTCTCTACCCTGAAGGTAATCGATGTCAAAATTATACTCTTGGAGTTTTAAAATCCACCTTTGATTTCTTTGAGAGAATTCTTTACCTTTATATTTAGTATTTAGGTATTTTATTGGGGCATGATCGGTAACGATTTTAAATTTTCTTCCATGCAAGTAGGCCCTAAAATAATTCACAGAATACACGATGGCAAGAAATTCTTTGTATGTTACACAGTAATTTTTTTTCTGATTATTTAAAGTCCTTGAAACATAGCACACTGGGTGGCCTTCTTGAGAAAGAACGGCTCCAATGGCATAATTACTCGCATCAATTGTAACAACGAACTTTTTTTTTGAAATCTGGCAATTTTAGAATGGGGTGTGATGCTATTAGCAATTTTAATTTTTCAAAAGCTTCTATATACTGAGGGTCGTTGGTATTGATTTTGGCATCTTTTTTCAAATATCTAATCAAAGGGTGCGCAACCTTGGTATAATCTTTAATGAATTTGCGGTAAGGCCCTGTCATACCTAAGAAGCTTTTCAATTGTTTTTCTGTTTTTGGTAGTTTCACTCTCTGGATGTCTTCCAATTTGCTTGGATTTAGTTTTATTCCCTCTTTTGTGAGGACGTGTCCTAAGAGCTCTCTCTGTTCATAAAGCTGCACTTATCAGCTTGTATTTTCAGATTGTGCTCGGTTAACTTTTGGAATATTTTTTCTATTGAATTCAGATATTCCTCTAGAGTGGTGGAGAAAATGAGGATATCATCTAAGTATACTACACATATTCTATTTATGTAGTCCCTTAATATTTCATTAATTAACCGTTGGAATGTGGCAGGTACGTTCTTCAAACCGAAGGGCATCCTGACGTATTCATATAGACCTGCTGGAGTTACAAATGCCGTTTTCTCTATCTCCTGCTTAGCCACTAGAATCTGGTGATATCCCTTAGTTAGATCTAGTGAACTGAAATATTGGGCTTTTCCCAGATTGTCCAGGATACTATCAATGTTTGGTAACGGGTATTTATCGTCGACCGTTACTTGGTTAAACTTCCGATAATCTAATACAATTCTACATTTTTGAATACCTGATTTATCCTGTTTTTTGGGTACAACTATAATGGGAGAACTGTATTTAGTATTGCTTTTTCTTATGATACATTGAGCTTCCATTTCAGTCATTTGTTTCCTAGCCTCAGCCTCATGTTGAGGTGAATATCTATTTAACTTGGAATTAATTTATTCATTCGTAGTAGGCTTAATCCCATGTACAATACTATTGGCACTAGTTAACATGTTCCCTTCCTTATAAAACAACCTCTTGTATTTTTCTAGCAGTTTTGTTATTCCTACCTTCTCTTCATCATTCAAGTAATCTAAATTTATATTCCCCAGCTCACTCTCTTCCAACATATTTACCTTTTCTTGAATGGCTTTATTTAAGAACGGTAATTTCGCATCATTGTTCAATATAATTTCCTGATCTGCTATATCAATTCTTTTTACATTCTTTTCTACCCAATCCATACCTATTAAAAAATCGTATGTTTTATCTATATAGATTTTAACCCACCGCATCCTAGCTTTAGTAGGTTGTTGAAATTCTGCAGGACATTTTGTTTGGACGTATTCCGTGTTTTTCCTAACTTCTCCTTCAATGGTATTAATTTGAACTATTTCTCCTGATTCGTTCATAAATTTTATTCGTAACATTTTTGGAATTTAGTAAGCTTATTGTATTGTATTGTATTGACCCAGAATCTATCCTAGCACTATTTTTTTGGTTATCTATTGTTATAATGATAAAGAGTTTTTTCGTTTCCGAGGCTAATTTATAAAAAACTCGGATTCTGCTAACTGATTTACTTCCCGTCTAGCATTAATTGTGTTCACATCAACGTCCATTGGTTGGACTTGGCTGCCGTTAGTATTATTTTGTGGATGATTTCTTGATTGCGCACTACTATTAGAATTTCCTCGATTCTGTCCAACATTGTAATTAAAATTATTGTTTCGCGACTGATAAAAATTGTTAGGAGGTCTATAATTTCGAAACTGACTGTTATTATTATAGGAACTGTTATAACGAAATTGACCTTAATTGGAATTACCTTGATGGGTTTGGGTCTGATTATTAGGGTTTCGTCTAAAGTTCTGATTCGGTTTTTGTACGTATTGTCTGTGCGGATACTTGTCTGTCATTATTTGAATGGATTTAAAAAATTTTAATTATAATGATCTTGGCCCACATAT
The DNA here is from genome assembly GCA_963930735.1 of Dioctria linearis. Classification (NCBI taxonomy): domain Eukaryota; kingdom Metazoa; phylum Arthropoda; class Insecta; order Diptera; family Asilidae; genus Dioctria; species Dioctria linearis. The sequence continues at coordinate 102,034,864 of OZ005740.1, forward strand.
TTATTTATTACTAATCTAATTTCCTCTAGGCTAAATTTATTATGCAATTCGGCTGCTAAAGCCCCTGCCGTAATTTCTTTTATTTTTAAAATTAGGACACTACTCAAATTATTCACAATTTCTACTTGGTATTCATTAAAGGTAGCACATTCAGCAATATCACTTACTATCAATCTAATTTTATCAGTTAAATCGGAAATCGAACTAACTTTTAATGTAGAAATTTCCTGCATTACACGTCCCTGATCCTTGGATGGTTTATATTGTAGCTTCAATTTCGCCTTACATTCTTCCCACGTTCCTGGGGGTACCGTATCTAGATAACACTCGGCTGGACCCAGAATTTTTTCATTATCGATGATAGTATATACCAAGGGGGCCTGATTTCCATAATCTGATAATACTTTGTCTATCGACGTAATGAATGCTGGCAGTGTTCCTGGCTTTCCCTCAAAAGCTGGCAGATATCTGATCTCCTTTTCAATCCTGCTCCTAAACGATGGTTGTTGAGCCTGTCTGTTTACTATGTCTGTGAGGAGGGTCAGATATTGTTCAACTATGTTTGATTGTATTTGTTGCTGTTTTTCCATTCTTCTATTTCTGTCAATCTCTCTATCCCGTTGATTCTTCTCTCCAGTTTGCTTTATAGGGTTGACTGGTCGTTTCTGCGTATATCACTAAATTGCACTTTGAGCTACTGTGTTTCACACTTTAATTTGTCACCCTTATTTTCAATTTATTCTTTAATTGATTCTTTTAACACACACTTTTTTCTCGTGATCTTGATTCGTATCACTAGATCCTATTTCGATCGAATAGGATCCTACCGACTGCGGCACTTGTATAATTCGCTTAGCGATGGAGAGAAAAAAAAACAATCCGTTGGAGAAAATCAATCAATAAAATAAAACACTATATGTATATATCCAAAAAAAAAACGAGCTTTATTACAATTATATTTCTTTACAATTCCGTTAAGACGGTTTTAAAGCTCTCGACAGATTGACTATTTCATCTTCTTCATTTTTACTTCGCAGAGCTTTTTACAGGTTCAAAATTCTTATCTAGGCACTTTGCTTTTACCGTGAGAGCGGATTTTTGTTTTTAATGAAAACGGAGTAGATGCAACCCAAACAAAAAAGCATAGCATTTCATTAACGGTAGGAACATGGTTAATTTAATTTTACCATGCCATGGGTTTTTCCGTAGGTTGCACTTTTGGCGTCTCCATTATATCCGCTCTCATATGTTGGTCTCGGGTATTTTCGAGGTCAATATATGTAACTCGCGTCATTTGAAATTAGAAGCGTAGTGTTTTTGATATGGCGCAAAACTTTTAAATTATGAATGGGAAAATTGACGTTGATAGAGAAGATATGCCACAGATCAGATCTTTTCGATACTGGCATGAAATATACTAAGATCATAATAAAACATACGATACTAGTTGAAACATTTTTTCTGAAAGTTCCTTAAATTTAGGATGTTTCAAAGAGAAATGCCAGCTGAAATACTTCCGCTGTTTAGTGGATGCATCCAAAAGGTCTTTCCTTTATGTTACTTTTTTAAAGTTTTCCAAAAGAATATAAAAATAAGACATTATTTGGAACATTGATATTGATAAGTTAAAACCAAGCTAAATAGCTAATAGAAAAGAATAACTTAATGTTCCGTTGTGCGAATAAGGTAACGCTCGTGTGACAACAACTAGTCTTTCATTATGGCGCGCGGTCATTCTGAAGTTCGTGTTCCAAGTAAACATTTTAGTTTTAATATATACATAACGTTGTCTATACTATTTCATAAAACTTGTAATAAAGCTATATAGTCAAGTCAACAATAATATGACCGTAAAAACCTCTTATAAAACTAATAGGTCCCACGCTACAATAAAAACTAAACTTAAAACTATATAAAGCCTTATTGGTCTTATCTGGATTACTCTTTGCGATGATTTGCAGTCCTTTATAAAACCTTTCATAAAACTAAAAGCATAATTTGAACTCATCAACCTATCCACATAACGTTATCAAAATCATCACAAAACTACTTCTCAGTCCGTTTTTAAGATAAAAAGGCATTGGAAAAAACTATTTCAGTAAACCTTTTAGACTTGAAACTTCAAAATAAAATGATCTTTAAATCCATAATAATAATAATAGAACCAAATTGATTTATATGTTCCACTTTACAATAATTTAATACAATGCTGAAATGTAATTCAATTTTATTTTAAGTGCAGTTTTGACAGTTTAATGCAGCAAATCTTACGGCGATTTAAAATTTACTGATTACATTACATAGAATAGTTCGAAAAATAATAACGCGCCCCAGAAATAATTAAAATTAGGAAAAGTTTAGAAATAATTGTAAAATAAAATTTTTTTTATGTAAACTATATTTAATTTTGATATTATTTTAAGTACGTTCGGAATTGAAAAAAAAAAATGAAAAATGATATCGCCTAGTTCTGAGACGGGTTAAATTCCTGAAAATAATTAATTTAAAAATAATGCATTGTAAGCATAAAATAGCGATTTCATATTAAAGCCTATTTGCTACTTGTACAGCCGTAATAAAACCGTTTGATCTTAGGATGGCTGCGATTAAAACAATTCATTCTATTGTAAATCCATTTGGTTTTAAATAAAACCTTTCTGAGTGCTCCTAGACTGATATAATGCCATTTGCTATTAAATAAAACGATTTAGTTTTGTATAAAGGCATTATAAAACTAAGCGTACTTATGACAATTGTATGTTTGTATATGTATTTGCAAGCGAACATAAATCTTCCTTCTGACCGTTACCATGCTTTTATACTATTTACAAGGGTAATATTACCTATATGCATTGTTCGTACGAAGCATTTTTTACTAATTTGAATTCATAGATTTTGGGAGAATTTTTAAATTTTTAATTTATAAAGGCAAAATAAATTTGTTTGACTTTAATTTAGTTGCTAATAAAACTGTTTGCTCTTTTTCAAATCTATTTGATCTCTGTTAAAACCATTCTAGGTCTATTGAGACACAAATAATGTTACTTGCTCTTGCATAAATCTATTTAGTTTTATATGTATCCGCGATGAAACTTATTTCGACTTGTCGATTTCTTCTTGACGTCTAACCATTTATAATCTAATTTATAATCAATCATCCAAAGCTGTCTCATCTCTTTAAAGCAAGTTCATCACTTAAACATTTCCGTTTTTTTTATGGAGCATTAATTTCTAATTCACCGTCACTAAGCATTTTTGGATTAATAATTCCAGTAAGTTAAGCTGGACAGATAATATCTTTTCTGTTGCCAAAGAAGCATAGAAATATCTTGGATTTCTTAAAAGGTGTAAGAAATATTTCGCCCCGTCAAATCTAGCGCTACAAATCTTATATCAGACCTAGAATGGATACAATTTTCTTGCATGTCACATGACGAAGACACTTGGAAAGACGTACTAGGTTTACGGCATTTGACTAAGTCTCTTAATCTTAAAATGATTTTGTGAAAGAATTTTGAAATGCATTCTTAAAACCTCTCTGTATGATAGTTTTATGATAGATTCCTACATATCCCAGTAGCTCTCTAGACCAAATTGATCCTTAAATTTGACTTAAAGTAGCCATCCCTGCTTCCTAATATAACCTTCATGAGTCTTATTTTTAAGTTTTATCAAAGCTTAATACAAGTCTTGGCGCATGTTATAAAACCTTAATAAAATCAAGTAGAATTTAATTCCTATTTTGGTACTTAATGGTTTTATCCTAGTTGAATTGATGACAGCCATAAAACTTATATAAGTACAAATGGACTTAAATGCTAAAAAAATTTATTACTACTCTCCAGGAGGCTTTTAACACATCACAATAAAATTGATTGTTCTAGAAGACCAATTGGCATGACTTACAATCATCATAAAACTATTTAGCAACTTCAAAACCTTAATAACACAATTATAAAACCTGAGTAAAACTCCTTAGCATTTAAATTGTTACTTGGGGTGACAAGTACGAAATTATCTTCATGACGCGCGCACAACTGGATGCGCGGTAATTTCGAAGTTCGTGTGAATTTGTCCTTAAGACTTGTTGAATAGTCATGTCAGACCCCCAGACTAAAACTTGTGAGTGCTTATGAGACAGTAAAAAATCCTTGGTACTTAAGTTTGTCGAATGCATATTCAGATTTTGAATATCTGAGTTTCTGCATATCCTGCAGATATGCACGCGCTGACTTTGCATAAAATGTAAAAAATATCCACTCGTGTGGAAAAATGAGATCATTCTCTCAACACATTTCAAATGCAAATCTCAATTTTCTAATTTTCCTGGTCTTATAAAATGTTCTTCCATACTTTTTCCACTAAATTCATTCAACGTTATTGATATTACATTAAAGTAAATTTTGTCATTGAAGCTTAATCCATTATTAACAGAATTAACACATTGAAAATTTAGGTTTTTTTTTTGAAAAGAATGTAAATATCTCGGAAATTACTTGTTTCACAAATTCAAAAAAAAAAAATAATACTTATTCAATGCAAAAAAGTTTAATTCCACAAAATTTCAGGTAAATTGAATAATTTTTAGAGAGAGAAAATCAAATCATCGAAAAATCGGGTTTCTCCCAATTTATGTTGAAAAATAGCTTATATGAGAGTTTTAGACATTTTTATTATCTACAACTTCTGTGAAAATCATTTTCGGCTAGGAGGTCACATTTCGCCGAAAGTCGCCAAAAAACTCTTTCCCCCATTTCACAATTTCACGTTATAGCGTGTTTAATTTTTTCTCTCTTAATTATAACCTGCATTAAATTTTCCGCCTGCTGGTCCTTGCCTTATTTATGTCCTTTTTTAGCCTTCACATTCCGCTTTGGCACCAGCCTATTGTACAAAAATTCCTGTTAGCTACAAAATTCCTGTTAGTACAAAAATTCCTGTTAGCTATTTTGTTAATTTTTTTTGGGGAAACTTTTATAGAACTGCCACTTATCGAAAGATATAGATACACTACTTAATTTTAATTATAGCCCTAAACTTTTACTTTCAAAATTATTTCGAAAAATTTTAAATTTATCTTTTACCTTTAGTGTCTGAATCTTTTGTATTTTAAGTGTGCCTTATTAGCCTTTGTACCGTCTGTTGTTTCTATAGTTCTTATACAATTGCAGCAGCACAAATACGAATTTTAGTATTAGCTTGACCTGATGTAATGTAACTAGGTTAGGTGCCCACATAGATAGTTTCCAGTCGGTCACATTAAAACCACAGAATCATTCTATGCGATACCGCTTCGTTAGAACCCTACTGCAAAGAATTAGGCAGAAGAATTGAGGAACTGTGCTACTTAGTGTTAATATCTCACTTCATCGTTATTTCCCCCAGTTCAGGCCAGAAGTAATTTCGTAACGAGGTTCTTCTTCATTTGGATTTGATAAGATTTGTATATTCACCCAACACATTGCAGAATGCTTTCCACCGTCAATGCAACCTTTTCGCAAAATTTTGCGTCATAACTGTCTTCAGTTGACGCAAACTGGTAATTCGTGCCAAGTACAGTAGTCTGTCTACTACCCTGTAGATCTAAAATTATTTTAAGTCATTCCAGGGGCATCTGTCCGTGAATCCAGGCATATCTGAATTTTTCCAACAAATTCATTCGCCTCGTAATTTTTAGAACCAGCAGAGAGTGACCGTTATAAGTACAATTTGATTGTTTCAATACATCACTTTGATTGGGCCTTGAATAGCATTACTGATATCCTTGTGATGTGATATATTTGGAAATACTATTAGCAGCACTGCCGCATTATATACGTATATACGTAGTGTTGTTATGATCTCCGCTAGACAATGTAATTTAAGTAAATATATGTGTACATAAAATAAATATGGTTAAAATTAAGACTAAAACGAAAGCATAACTATTGTACAGCGCTCTATCGCAGTGCCATATGAGCCGCAGACTAGAGTAAGTTATAAACATTCTCTCGCTTGGCAAATTGAAAGTCTTTATGCAGCATAATAGTGCCGAATTAATTTATTCAGTCGAACTGAATCCCTGCATTCCCTGCTACCTACATACTCGGACAGGCAGCATAATCGACTTGGCTAAAATTTTGCTTCCCATCAGAGTGGAATGATACTCACTGAGAGATGAAGACCAATTTTAAAACGATAAACATGATTAATTAATGGAGCTTTATGCAAATACGAGTAGATGTGAGGAGCACCCTTGGGTCTGCCGTACTTCAAGCTCCACCTGTTTGGCTCCCTCCTGTCCTGGGCAGGAACTTATCCGCAATTGTGGAAGCTTCGAATAAGTTTACATATCAATGCGTGAAGCTATGTTATGTAGTAGTACTTGGATGAATGTACCCAACCACACCCCTCTTAACGCTGGCCAGGCGTGTTAGATCTCTCTTCCCCACCTACTGAGGTATAAATTTGCTGGAGGATCCTGGATTACAAGGCCACCGAAATATAGCAAAATTGAAAACGGACCTAGACCGAAAACAAACCGATCAATAAATTTAATGGCATTTGCTCATATTAAACCGTTAATGACTTTTTACACCATAACAGCCGCTGGGGGATGTTTTCCCCTGAATTTCTGTCATCGTCGTCGTAGTCACAAGGTATGCAACCTTTTCAAATGTTCCTATTTATGCGTCCGTAACTTCTGGCATAGCCTTTAAGTAATCCTGTTGAATGATTGATATTAATGATCGCAAAGTACATGAAAACTGAAAGATGAAGGTATGTATGTTATGTAGGCATCCTAATGCCTTCACTCTTGTTTCTTATGTCTCAAGGGCGATTTTATCTCAGTGTTTTGTTGTTCATTCTCGTGTGAGAGAGCTAATCTGCTCATTTAAATCTGACGGCAGTACTGCTGTACACCAAATAAGTGTGCCTAATGAATGCTTAACGTTTCGGTAAGCCATATTGACGTACGCTCCCCAATAATTAGAGCTGATTTTGTAAACGACAAACGAAGACTGAGGTTGGATTTAGTTGGGTATTTTCTAATATGTTGCTGTGCTCTTAGTGCACATTTAGTTCTTATCGAACATGTCCATCAGGATGTGATTAGAATTGGGGATTTTATGTCTTGAAAATCATCAATTAGGGTTGAAATGTCTTCAAATTTCGAGAGAGTGATAGATAGTTTCAATCTTTGTAATAAAGACGCTTTGATTATATGGCTAGATGATTCGCGTATTTGCACGTTTTTCATTAGAATAGTAACCACCAGGAGAATTAAAATCCTTTTCAATTAGTTCGAGGACAATCAAATTTCCTAGCTCCACCTAAAATCGTTTATAGCCATCACTGCAGATATTTAGCTGCCAGATCAGATTTTTGATTTATAAGGGCTGTATATAGCACCGACAGAGAAACTAAGATATTTTATGATAACACACTATGGCATGTGAAATCATCCAAAATTGTTAGATTTTTTCGGTTCGATGAACACGGATATTTTTGTAAGTTGAAGGTTTTGTGGAATACCTGTGTAATATTTTCAGTTATATCCCTTGCGCACTTGCAGAGATAAGGGAATTCAAAGTTTCCTGAAATACTGTTTTATACTATTAAAAATAACGGATCTTTTTCACATAAAAACAAGAACCGAAAACTATAAACAGAAAACTCAATTTATTCCACTTTAAAACAAAATTTTTGCTCCAATGATTAATAAAATCATGGGAGAACAGGATAAACTAATAATTTTACTAATAAAATAGTATATTTATTTATCCCATTTCCCATGGTTTTATTAATCATTGGAGCAAAAATCTTGTTTAAAAGTTCAATAAATAATTTTTTTCGGTTTACATTTTCTCGATTCTTGCTTTTGATGCTAAAGTGCCTTAACGGTTTTTTTCTTGACTATTGTGATATACCTACTATATACCTACATAATTACATATATACCTACCTACATGTCTACTTAGATATCTACCCACATACCTACCTACATTCGCACCTACATACTTACCCGCATTAATAATATTGTGACATCATAGTGACATACTTATTGGACAAGCACAAAAAGTAATCATAACATCACAATAATTGCGATGTACGAAACAATAAACAATTAATGTACATGAAGAAACATGTGACACAGCAAATTACGCTGTCACCCTTACCCAATGCACTAAGTGCATCAAGGTAAACAAACCAGATCAATGATGTGACCACCTGAAGAGGCACAAAAAAATAAGTTATGCTTTTGTAAGCTACTCCCTCAAAACGATAGTGAACGTGAGATTGTAATACCACATTTACTAATCAACGAAACCTCACATATTATCACCTGGCCTACGCAAATAAATTATTCCTTCCACCATATCAATATCATAAGTATCCTACTTTAATTCGCCGTATAATGGATATTGATATATAAATTGATAAAATTATATATAAGAAAAGACTTCAACCGTTTTTGCGTTTTTTATTTGACTTTAAAAAAACATCAATTAAAAAAGATAGAATTGGCCTAAGACCAATTCTTATGATATCCCAGATGAATGCCCGTATAAAATTTGGTATGGTCATCGATCTATGGAAGTTTGATTTTTGAAGTGGTTTTTCGCATATATTCCTAGAATGGTTTGTCGGACAGAAAAAATGATTATAACCAATTTTATAGGATTTCGTATTCTGGAGAAGTTTTTAATACAATAAAAATGTCTAGGACTGATCGTTTTCACAGTATATGTAAAAAAATTAAATATTTTTATATGGCAACACCAAGAAGGGGTTGTCAGATTTAGTCCATTTTTGAAATTTTATTTGTCACTACTATAAAAACATCACGTACCAAATTTGAGCTCTCCATATCGATGCGTTCTCAGGTAGTGTACAAATATATAGTGGAAGCCGAAATTTTTGTATGGCAACCCCACGAAGGAGTTGCCTGATTTATCTCATTTTCGAAATGAATTTGTACAATGTACACATTTTCAGCTTTCTAAGTGAATGCGTTTTCGAGTTATCGTACACACGGATACACGGATATGCAAAAATCTAAATAACTTTTAATATTATGCGTGGGTGTCCAATCCATTTTGCTCTACCATCATTATTTCTGTGCGTTACAAACGGAATGGTAAACTTAGTATACCCTATAGCAGGGGTGACGAAAACGTCGATCGCGATCTACCGCCCGATCGCGTAGGGATTTTTGCTCGATCACGATGTTGTTTTTGGTTGAACGAGAAACAACTGATGATGAATCTTGGTCCATCATAGTAGACATGAAAAAATTTCAGCAAACAATCGTAACTCATATATACAAACAGTGTGTTTACCTTAAGGTCACAGTTTAGTTTGTCAGTTTACCTATAATCGATCAAATAATTCTTTCGTTGTGCAGCAAACCACTTAGTCTCTACTAAATTCTGGTAGGTTTATCGACACGCCGTCTTTTTGCGTTAACAGTGGTAACATTTATTAGCATTCATAAAAAGGGTCATCATTTTTATTAACACTACTGTTTTGAAGTGTGAATGAATGTAAGTAGGCGCCTTTTTTATATTTTAGATAAGATTTGTCTAAGTCTTATCATTTTCATGATGAAGGGCAACTGGAGTACTTTGTGGTTATGATGAATGATTAATGGTTTTGTTTAATATGCAATGCTTCTATAGCTGTTTCTAAAAGGGGTAGCAAACAACAAATAGATTATCCACTAAATTGTGAATTGAGAAAAAATTAACTTAGGAATTTAAAGGCGCAAATAAGAGCTCAGCAAAATATTTTTAAAATCACGAGCAGTGACCATAAAATTATAGCAAAAATTTGCAAACCATTTTTGGATGAAAATTTATAATAAAGACATTTTAAAAACAAGAGTGAAATTATCAGTGGCATTACAGATCTTTAATTTTCCCGAAATACTGTGATGAGGCGAATTGAGAAAATAAGTGAAAATATAAGAGAACCGTATAATGACATTAATAGATGTTCTTGTTTTTGTTTTCTTCAATTTGCTGATTATACATGAAACAACACAATTGCTTATTTTTATTTATATAATTTTTAAGATTATATACATTGAGAAGATATAGCTGGATATGCTTAATTTGAAGGAACGGCTAGAAGTTCAGACATTTTCAACTTCTTCTATAAAATTATCTTGCTGATTTTTAATTGCCAACTTTTAATTGGTTTCAACGACGACAGATTCACAAGAGCAATGATAAGCTCTATAAATGGGTTTATAGCGCTATGTTAAAATGATGTCAGATGTCCAAGTTATTTTAGCTTTTACTGCAGAATTAATCAACAAGTGTTAGCCATCAAAAGATTAAATACAAAAGAAATAATCTATGTATGTAGCGTTTTAAATTTTAAACTCTATTTGAGGCAGTTGTCTCAATAGGCATCAATTCCAATTACAAATTGTTGAAGAACAGACAGAATTATTACTAGTATTACTACATATTAATGTGAGCTAGAAAAGATTTCGAAATTACTTACCCAGACAACTGGTTTTCTTAAAGCACAAGATAAAGAATGAAGGAATTTAAATGACATAACTTGGTTGAGGCGTTTAGCATTTCTAAAAGAATTCACATAAAAATTGTGTGATTTGAATTTAGAAATAGGTGATATTAACAAAAAACCAATTTAGAGTATTTCCCAAATATATCAAAATACTTATAAAAGCACCGTAATTGTAATTACGACATTTAAAAAAGTTAGTTGAATGCTTTTACGTGAGATTTCCTGATTTCAAAAGTGTTCAAATAATGTGAAAGTATTTAAAAGTATGTAAAAGTATTTAAATGTAAAACTTATTCCTGTCAAAATATCTGAAACATTTAACCTTTACAAAAATATGTTAGAAAATAAAATTATAGGGGAAATTGGTTAACGCGAAATCATGGGGACTAGCGGAAGGTTTTCGTGGTATCCGAACTTCTTAGTAAGTGTTGTCTTATATAAACACGCAAAAAATTTCTATTATTAAAAAATTTGGGTATAGACATTGCATCCAATTTTTCTTCGTCGTTATCTGAATCTTCAGCTTTAGATACATACGCTGATGGTCTCATAATTTCCACAATTTCAAGCTGGGCTAACTTGGGAGCAGTCTCAATATGGTCGTACAGATTCATAATCTTCGAGTGTAATATCTATGGCTAAATTTAGATACATAGTTGTAGAAAGCGCGTAAACTATTGTGTAATTTAACGTGAGGGAGGCATTACCAAAAAAATGTTAAATTATTGTGGTTATTGCACATCACCAGGCAGTACACGTAAGGAGTCCAAAATTGTCGCCAGGCAGTAAATGTAAGGAGTAGTAAATTGTCATTCCATTAGTATCTTCTTTAGATTCAACACTCGTCATGAATTTTTTGAACGGAAACTTTCTGTGGGAGGTTTGCTGATTTCTAATGAGGACACAAGGTGGTGTTCATTATTTTGTGGTAATGGAATTTTTTTTTAACAAAATAAGCAAGTAAGAATTTCAAATGTTTTCCTATTAAGCGTTATTTTGTATGATTCATTTTGCATATCAGAATTAGTTCACACATAAAAATCATTTTACAGAATGGGATGGTTCGTGTTGTTCGTGTTATGCAACATTATATGTTAAGTGAACTTTACTGTATAACTCTAAGGACAGATTTGAAATTGCAACACAGAGATCTTGTCGATAATTTTTATAAATATCTTAATCGAGAAAGCTTCCAAATATTACACAGTATTGCGAATATATCTATCCTTGTTTCGGAACTACATACTTATGTGAAACTGTTTTTGCTTTAAATTTAACAAGAACTGAACACCTTTCTCTACTTACTGATACTCATACTGAAGATTCAAATTATAAACACCTGATTGGATAAATGCATACACAGACTTTTCATTAATGATAAGTTAAAAGAATTTTATCAGTATTTGTCATCACCTAAATTTAAATTAATTAAATACATGTTTGTATGAACTATTTGTTATTACTTGTTAGTGCACAAGAAACATATTTGAATTTATTCAATCTCACGTAGGTAGATTGCGGGACATTTTCAGAAAAAAGTCGATCATAGGCATGATAAAATTGGCCACCCCTGCCCTATAGATTTCATCTAGGGTATAAAACAAATAAAATAAAATAATGAAATTAACACTTTAAACAGAATTTAATATCTTTGGTAAATATCAATACGATGGCAAAGTGTAAGTCTATTGTTGCGGAGTAATCGCACCAATTTAGTATTAAGCGTGTTGTTTTCTGTGAAAGGATAAGAACATGTTCAAAAGGACACTTTGCTCTTCATAAAATCAGATTCGGCGGTTATTTGTATTGTATTTTTTTAAAGATGTCTGGTAATGTTGAAATATTAACGGTAAATATGTCTAACTTTATCTTTGTTTTGATTTGGCATCGAATTGAATTGTTGTCATAAGTGTTTTGGCAAGCGTTTCGAAATTTTTTAAAAATTACAGAAATAAAATTCATGGCTTTTTTCCACTTGTAAGCAAGATCATAGCCAATAAAAGGTTGTGCTAATCTTACAGTTTTCCTATTCTTCCTTTGTATTATAGTATATGATTTTGCGAAAGTCTGGGACCCCTAATTGTCCAATACTTTTTATAACATCGATTTATATCCAATGGGCACACACATTTATATATTTAGTTTTTTATATATATACCCGTGTTTTCGTAGTTATAAACAAATTTTTATTTTTATTTTATTTTTAAATCTCTTTACGTTAAATTGCTTTTAAGTGTACTATTTATAAACTTGTATTTTTATTGATTAAATTAATACGATTGACTTTCCTGTATATAGACATTTTTATATATAAGCTTCATATATACTAATATTTTCAATATACATTTGTGTATTATATGCTGCGAGTAAAAAACTAAAGGAGAAGCCATTACGTGTATGTATATTAAATTTTTGCATGCCGAATGTGATGATTTTTCTCATTTTCTAACATATGGTTGCAGCTTTGTCTACATGAACTCTTGATGTCAATTTTGTTTATGTCCTGTAAGGAAATGTACCTTAGCACAAGGGCCGTAGGTAAGGTTAAAATTGGAAGCTGATTAAATAGAAAAATATTTACAATGTTTTATGTGGAAATTTGATAATATTGTATTTGTATATTTTTTAATAATAACCATGGAATTAAAATATTGGTAAATGCTTGTAATTTCATAAAATTATTTAATTTTTCATATATTTTCTTGATATAGATTTACCAAAAATGAAATATTAAGGCAAGTTTAGGGCAACCGAAGAAAAAAATAGGCTTACTGGGGAAATGAGAACATTAAAAGGTTGGTTTATATTACTAGCCCTCACTATACTGCTGTTGGTATTCAAATTTGCCTCATTTTCAAAAATCGCGCCAAAATCCCTTGCATAAACTTTTTATTAGCTTTTATAATGTGCGTATATACTTACACATCTTTGAGAGTGGCACGAAAATTGTTGATGATATTTGAATAGTGTGTGTGTGTGAATGTGAAGAGATTTTCACTTGTGTTGTTTACAGTATTTTCTATTTATACTAGATATTACTAAATTAATTCTTAAAGTTTTTTAAATTTATATAAGTATAATATTGTATATTAGAGTATGTCGTCCATTAACTGCATCATACCAGGACTAATTTCGGTACCTACATTACAATTCAGTAATGAAGAATTCAAAATATATCATTATATATATTATCAGCAAGTGCTTGTGATAACATTTTTTCATGAAAGCACGGAATACAGGATAGGAAGGAATACAGCTGGTTTTTTTGTGCAATTGTGGTAAGCTATATAGAGACATTTAAGCGCCCAATTGAAACATAATTTTCTTACGACGGAAAATATTACCCAAATGAAAAAATTAGAATTATACATTTAAAATATTTATAACGAAAAAGACATTCCATACTAATCTTAAATTAGTAAAATGAAATATAAAAGATGGAAACTCACTTAAACACAAACAGAAACTGCTACAAATGCTGAAAGTCGAAGGTTATGGCATAAGACAGAACTTTTGAAAACTGAGAACAATGAAGACAAAATTGAAAAAATATTCGAACCAACTTTTACCACTAATCGGATTTTTCTAAATTATTTTTATATTATTTTTCTAAATTGGCCGATTCTATTTGAAAAAAAAATTCACACTTCTACATTTTAAACTATTAAACAAAAGCGCAGAAAGAATACTTAAACTTCCGTGAATATGAGGTGATCTCGACATAATTGATAATTTCCATAATGTGCTAACATCAATTACAGCTTATTACAAACAGGTGCTAACATCAATTACAGCTTATTACAAACAGGAGATAAGCGGCCTGATCAACATTTTTCCAGTATGTCTCATTCTAAATACAATTTTTAACTATATAATCATTTAAATGTGTTTTAGGATTCTTCTACGTAGGACGAAATGTGGTCAGCTGTTCTTAGGGTTCCATTTCCATTGAAGCGACTCAAAGGCTAAAGGGTATAAGTAACTGTTATCGAAAAAACGAGAATTTTCGCCTTTACGTTATAATATTTAATTTATTGTACTTCGAATAAAATGGACTGTATAAAAAGCAATACTAATACTAAATTACTAATAATATATGGTCGATTAGCTCGATGGAAATTGATGCCGATACGTGTGCCTTTGCTGAACGATGATAGAAGAAGAGAGCTACTCCGGTTGTCAAGTCATATGGTTCCCTGCTCTGTCATGTGCCACTGTTGCCAACAATTCCGGTAGATGGTGATGTGATAAGCGAGTTAATGCAATATTCATCTAATAGTATAAAGCCCTAGCTCACATTGGTCAGAGTTCACTTTAGCTTAGACGTAAGTTCAATTAAAGCACATTTTATTATAAGCTTCATTTTGCTCAGGGTATAAGTTAACACGATCATTAATATGCTGCCCGCCTTGAAAAGCCTTATTGGCTTTCAATCATTATTGGTGGGAAGGGGGCATATCTTAGTTACTGCCCCTTGTAAATTATCCACTTGCTGTTTTTTACCGTCACGACGCGAACCCTTCCATCATCGCCGGGGATGGATGTCTACGACCCCGACGGAGAACCCATTTTCATTGCTGACAAGTTGTCCTCCTTTGATCAGTACCAAACTATTTACAGATACGTTAGGTGCAGGTGGAGGTCCATTTAGTTCGGGATTGCAGTTGGGTTAAATAGCTCTTTCGACCACCCTGGACCAGAATTGTTGTTGCAACCATTGTATGCACATTACAATTTAGTAACATACTAAATCTTGGCATGCGTGAATACATTCCGTATTCTTACAGCAGGTCTCAACAACAGCATGATCGCTCCTGGTTTTAACGATAAGTGTAACCAAGCTATAAAAGCGAAATAGTCTGCTTTTCGCGCCTATCAATTGCATCCATGTCCGGAAATGAAACAAGTCTACAAGACTGCACGGAACACCTGCAAGTCCATTATCCAGAGAGAGAAAAATTTCTTTTTGACCAGAATATTAGACAAAGAATCTTGACAAGCTGCAAAAGGTAGCAAAGGTTTCTGGTCCCTGGTCAAAACCATCAGGGAACAATTTCACCAGTTCCTCTATACCTTCACTACTTAATAATGGAGAAGTGATTGTTGACTCCCTGGATAAAGCTAATATTTTAGCTGCTAGATTCGCTTTCAAATTCTCGTCTTCCACCAACTTCACAAACACCTGTTTTTGCATCGCCCGTGTGAATGTGTACAAGAGCCAATACACGTTCGTACGAGGGATGTGTTCAGGGTCCTTAAGGATATCAACGTCTCCAAAGCCGCAGGTCCTGATGGTTTTTCGCCCCTGTTAATTAAAAGCTGCGCACTCATCCTTGGCTAAACCTCTGCGCAAACTCTTCTACTTGTGTTATTCGACAGGAAAATTTCCAACTGCTTGGAAGCTAGCTCACGTTCAGCCTATTCCTAAGAAAGGAGAGAGGGTAGCGATCCCTCAAATTATCGACCAATTGCCATCACTTCTATTCTTTCAAAGGTTTTTGAATCTATCATTAACTCAAAATTAATGAAGTATCTAGAAACTAATCATCTCATCAACGATCGCCAATATGGCTTCCGAGCTGGACGCTCATCTAGAGACTTGCTGACCTTTCTTACGGAACGTTGGAACCGTAGTCTTCACAATTTTGTGGTGAGTCTAAAATCGTTGCCCCTAGATATTTCAAAAGCCTTTGATAGAGTCTGGCATCCAGCCCTTTTAGCCAAACTTAAAGCACTTGGTCTCTCCCCTCCTCTTCTATTATGGATTGAAAGTTTTCCTATCTAGTCGCCAAATACGTGTTGTATTAGATGGCGTTACATCTGAACCGCATCCCATAAATGCCGGTGTGCCTCAAGGCTCTGTTATCTCTCCAACTCTCTTTTTAGTTTTCATTAATGATCTGCTTTCCCTTACTTTCAATCCCATCCATAGTTTCGCAGATGACAGTACTCTTGATTTCGCTTACTCCTTTGACACTCTTGCGAAATCCAGGGGGGAATGCCGCATGTGTTAAACGAGATTGGCATGACTAGATCATTGAATAACGATCTTAACAGTATCCTCGCTTGGGGGCAAAGCGAATCGCGTCGAATTCAATGCATCTTAGACTCAAAGCTGTCTCATCTCATTAAAACAAGATCAATAACTTAACCACACCCGTTTCTTTTGATGGTAGCATTAATTTCTGATTCACCGTCACTAAGCATTCTTGGCATTAATATTTCCCAGTAAGTTAAACTGGACAGATCACATCTTCTCTGTTGCCAAAGAAGCATCGAACATGTCTTGGATTTCTGAAAAGGTGTAAGAAATATTTCAGCCCGTCAAATCTAGCGCTCCTCTACAAGTCCTACATTAGACCCTAGAATGGAATACAACTCCCATATATGGGCCGGGGCTGGTCGCACAGCCCTTATCTTCATTGGATATTGTCCAAAAGAGAGCCTTCAAGCTCATTGGCGATTTGGCAATAACTTGTCATATCGACTCACTCGAGCACCGCCGCAATGTTGGAATGCCTTTCGCTCCTTTATCGCTATATGCAATGGTCAATGTTCTGATGAAAATATCTAGTCTAATCCCTTGTAGAATGATTCCTAGCACGCAATACTCGCGCTGCAAACCGCGCACATCCTTTAACCCTTCAAATTACTTTCGGCCGTACAGTAAAATTCCGAGATGCTTTTTTATCCCGAACAGTGCGAATGTGGAACAGCTTACCATCTTCTGTTTTTCCTCCGGCATACAATCTGCGGAAGTTTAAGGGCGACACACATCGGCACCTCCGCCACTCTCCTCACATCCCCCTAATCCTTTCCCTATCTCCTTCCTGCCAATGCTGTGCTTTGCATCATAGGGTATCCCCTGAGCTTGGGCTTAATAATAAAAAAAAAAAAAAAAAAAAAAAAACTATTGTAACGCGTTTGCCATCGACTGAGTGCGTTTTAAAGGTAAGTTCCTTGAGACTTGATTCGACGACGGCAGTTAACGGCTCTCCAATTAAAAAATGCCCTGGAGTTAAGGCTGAAATGTCGTTAGGATCTGAAGACATCGGTTCTATAGGTCTGGAGTTTTAGTATTGCCTCCGTTTGCACAACCAAAGTATGTAATTCTTCATACGTTAAAGGATGTTGATGTACCACTCTACGAAGATGATATTTCGTAGATTTTACTGCAGCTTCCCACAAGCCGCCGAAGTGCGGTACCGACAGCTCGACCGAGGTCGGCTATGAAGTGGAAAGTTGATAAATTCCTTGATCCTGCAATAAGCTCAATTATTCTCTCAATCCTGCTCAATATATTCCTAGACTCATATGCGCATATACTAACTATTGCGCAACTCCTCTGAATTAGCTCTGATTCCGAAATTTGGTGGCAATTGTCGCAATATAAGTGACCGCAAGCACCTCTTCTTCGGCTAATAAAACGTCTAAGCGCGGCAAGAAAACTACCTGATGATAGATCGCTAGCGAGCTCCAAGATGGACTGCCTTCGTTGCAAAGCATACAAAAATAGCTATGTATGTTTTTGTTGGTTGCCTTCCTCTTGATTTATAGTGAATAAAAAATGGGCCGCAAAAATCCACACCAGAATTGACAAATGGCCGAGCCGGTTGAACTCTTCTGGGAGGCAAATCGCCAATCATTTGATGAATGTTAGTAGGTCTTGTCCGGAAGCATCGTATGCAAGCATGGACTATTTGCCTTGCAACGCTAGCACCCCTTTGAGGCC